>JAVIWB010002252.1:0-30943 GCA_031893035.1 Dermolepida albohirtum | reverse complement strand
TGACAGTCTTTGCGGCATTGGGCCGGGAAGCCGCAACATTATCGTTGCCCGTTCCGGCTTGTCCACCCGGCTCACCCGGCACAAAACGCCGCGCCTTGATATATCCCTTACCCTGGTCATGGCGCGACTTGCAGTAGTTCCGCAGGTTCTTTTTTGTGGGGCCAACCCCGCTGCCGTGGCCGTAGCACTCGTTTTTTTGCGTGTATATCTCCACATGCCCCACCATGAACGGGCGGCTCTTGTCCGTGCCCTTGAAGTACAAGAGGTCGCCCGGCTGAAGGTTCGCCTCGTTCGGATAGGGGCCATTGGCGATATCCACGTCGCGCCCGTTTGCATGCACAATCTGCGCTGCGGTATTCCCGCCGATCTGGATGCCTAAAATTTTTTTAAACGCATACCACACCTAACTCGAACAGTCACTCCAGCCGCTTTCCACTTGCTCACGCCGAGGCGAGGCTTGCGTATAGTTGTTCTTCCCGGCTCGCGATTTCACGAACGCGACCACCGCGCCGCATTTCTCCGTAAACGTCATATCCATTCCTCCCCACTCATAACATGCTGTACCGCGTCATCTTGTAGTACAGCATCCGCCGCTTATTTTCAAGTTCCTTGATCGTTGTTGACAGGTACACAAACGGCTTGTCCGCGTTTGTGATGGACATCGCGTCCGTAGTATATCCGACAATCGAATTCACCGATGTCTGTATCTTCCGATACAGCCCAATCTCCGCGGTCAACAGAACATACTCTGTTTCATCCAGCATTAAGCCGTCCGCGTAGGATATCGGAATGCCGTCGTCCTTCAAGACCTTCTGCTCATCGTAGAGCGCCGCGCGCCCCGTGACGACATACAGATCCTTAATAGATTCCAGGATCATCTCACAGTAATCGCTCTGATCCAGCTCATCGGGCAGATGCTGCCATTCGGTGCGCCGGTACAGTTCATCCGCCAGCGCCGGAATATGAGTCATCATTCCTCACTCCCGATGAACTCCCTGTTGGGTAGCCTGTCCTTCAGCAGTTTGAGCTTGCTCGCCGGGAGATCCATTCCCATAGCGGCGTCATAGATCATGTCCAGCAGATGCGCTTCCCGTACCTCGTCCAGCCATCTCATGACCAGGTTCGGACGCTGCCCGAGTTGATCTCTGATAAAGGATTCATCGAATACCGGCTGCGCGGCATTTTCAATGAACCCCAACTCAACCGCGAGCTTCCGGTCGGAAAGCCGCAATTGGCGCTCTCCCTCGAACAGCGCCGGCGCAATACTGGCCGCATATTCGAGCTCATCACGCGAGAGTGTAATGAACGAGCCGCTTTGTACGACGCGTTCCATCCCGTTTTGCATCGTCAGCCCGATATGGTACTTACGGTCGTTATATACACGAATCTTGTCTTCCATTTTCCTCACCTCGTTTCATCTCAAAAGGGGAGAGGGCTCCTTGTAGAACCTTCTCCGCATCTTCCTTATCAGGCCGACGTGTCCGTGTACACGCTCATCGCCGGGGTTTTACCGATCACCACGCCCGCGCCGAAGAACTGGTCCAGCCGCACTTCATACGTCAGGTCGTCGATGTTCGTGTCCTCGACCGATTGCAGGTCGCCTTCCAGCACGACCTTGAGCGGCCGCGTATCCTGCGCCGCCGCGACCGGCAGGACATACAGCTTCTTCTCGTCGATCAACGGCGTCACGTTATCTTGCAGGTACGGGTTAACGAGGTTCACGACCTTCGCGCCGTAGTACGTGCCGATCACGCCGGTCTTCATCACCTCGTCAATGATGCCGGAAGAATACTGCTGCGTGTTCGCCGACGCGGTGAATCCGGTCAGTTCAGACAGCTTACTGATCACCGCGATGTCGCCCAGCAGCGCCACGCCGCCCGTGCGCATCCAATGCTGGATCATCGGGTTAAGCACGCCCTTCACAACGCCCGCGCCCGTGCCGTAGAACGGCGCCATCCAGTTCGCGGCCGCGTCATACAAAACTTTTTGCAAAAACCCGATCTCCGCGTTCTGGATCTCATACGCCGCGTCACGGATCAGATCCGCCATCTGCACGCGCCCGGTGCGCAGTTCAAGCAGGTTAATCACCGGACGCGCGGATACGCTCAGCGTATCCAGCGTTACCTGCTTGTGGGCGATTTTGCTGCGGGCAGTCGTCGAACCCTTCGCCTGAATGAACGCGGTGATGCCCTCTTGCTTCACCTTGAACGCCGCTTTCTCGCCGTACCCGACGCGCTTCACGTCCGCGATCTGGGTCATCCAGTCTGCCGAAGGCTTGACCAGTTCATTTACGGTGAAGCCCACAAGCTGCGCGATCTGATAACGGTTATGCGGGTTGGGGTTGGCCGCGAGTTCCGCGATCAGCCTGCCGGCCTCAGCCGCCTTATCGCTCTCCACCTTCTCGCCGCGCGACTGCGCCGTTACCAGCTTGACCTATTTGCTATCCCTCGTGATTTCAATGTTCATGTCCATCATCACCTCTCTGTTAGTTCGCTTTGGCGACCGTGCCGCCCGCCGCGGGTTTTACCGTATCGCCTACGGCCAGCGCGCCGAACAATGCACCCTCCACGCTCATGAGCACCTGATCGCCCGGCAGCAGACGCCGCATACGCACATACCAGCCGGCAGGCTGCGTGTATTTCGCTTCATCGTACTCCTGACCGTCGTGATAGTCCCATTCATTTTCGACGTAGTATACCTCGTCGCCGCCTACGCCGGTCACATTCAGGCGCAGCGCGGGCATACCCCACAGGTCGGTCTTTTCCTCCACGCGAAGCACGGTGTCCTTGGCGGCGGCAATCTTCTTCACGCCGCCCGCCGTGATCTCCGCGAACATGCCGTTGGTCAGCGGCTCGCCCGCTTTGTTCGCCCCGTCATAAACGTGGCCGTTCTATTTCGTCACATATCCCGCCATACTGTTTTTCCTCCTCTTATTTCAGTTCGCCCGGTTCGAGAAGCCCGCCGTACTCGCCGGCCGTTTTAATCCCCTGGGCCGCCATCGCGAAAGGTGCGACCGTCTGCTTGTTACCGGCAGGGGCATTCTTCATTGCCTCAGCTATCAGCGCCGGGTAATCCGCCTGCACGATTGCCTGAGAAATGGATTCCTCCCGTATGTCCAGTCCGTGAAGTTCCGCGAACCGCGTGAGATCGGCCTGTTTCGCTTTTAATTCCGCTTCGGCTTTCTCCGCGCGCAGGGTTTCCGCCTCGGCCTTATACGGCGTAAGCTCATTTACCTGTACTTCCAGTTCCGAGATTCGAGCGTCCTTTTCAGTGATCCGGCTATTCAGGGACGCTTCCTTCTCCTCGCGTTCCTTCTTTTCCCGCTCATCGTCCTCACGCTGCTTTTTCAGTTTGACATTCTCGTCCTCCGTGTCTTTTGCCTGCTCCTCAGCGATCTTGAGCCGGGCTTCCTACTCGGCGATCCTCTTGGTCTGGTCTTCCATGTACGCCACCCCTTCTTTTTGTTGCTCAGCCACCAGCGCGAGCGCCCTGGCCTCCGGGTAGGCGGGGATACTCACCACCGCCATCCCGATCAGTTCATTCTCTTCCTCCGCGTCAACCACCGTTACGCCGTCCTCCTCACGCGTGTTCCCGGCAAGAATCTCAAACGACACATTCAGCGCATTCCGCTCGAACAACTCCACGATGGATGCGCACACGCGCTTGTTCCGCTTCGCGATCCGCGCCTCACCGATCAGGCTTACGCCGTATTCGTCGTGTACTTTTTCAAAACGGTGGAACGCGCCGATTTGGTCGGTTAAGAATGTGCCTGTCTCCGGATCGTAGTTATGGCCTAACGCGCCGGTATTTCCTGCCTTCAGCCTTACGGTATCCGCGACCTAGGGGAGACAGTGATACTTGTCGTCCGCCACAACCCGGTCTATGAATGCTTCCGATACCGACACATTGTTGCCGTTGGGCCGTGTCGAAAGCATCCGAAAGCCGGCGGTCATGTAGATCTCGTTCGGTTCCGCACGCGCGAGCTTGATTCCGCTCGCTGTGATCAAGATTTTGTTCATCATATGCCCCTTTCTTAACTTGACAAAACTACTCATAGATGATAAATTAAACATGTTTAATACACGTTGGAGTGATTGTGTGAAGAATCAGGATACCCGTATTCGTCTGGTGAATGCCACAAAGGAATTGCTCAATAGTTCCGAACGCGGCTATGTTCCTACCGCGAGGGATATCGCCTCTCGTGCCGGCGTAAATTTAGCGATGATCAATTACATCTTTAAGTCAAAGGACGAACTGATCAAAGTCGTGGTCGATGAAATTCTGGCGGAGGAGTTTAATAACTTTTCTGCCGACAGCAATGTGGAGCCTATTGAGCAGTTGCGGCAAACCTTGCATCACTTCTGTGGGGTGATGGTGAAGTACGCGGATCTCACGCGTATGATGATTCCGTACTTACTGCTGGAAGATGAAATATCATTGCCCAACCGCATTATGCCCTTCCTCCGAAAAGTGCTTCCGGGCGAGATCGAATGTAGAATCGTCGCGTATGATCTGATTGTCGCCATGCAAGTGATCTTTTATCGCCGGGACGCTTATCTAAATTATTCCGGCATTGATATATACAATACCAGCCAGAGAAACGCACTGATTGACTACCACTTGGCCCTATTCGTAGGGAGATACAGGAAGGAGGGATTGGAATGGCAGTTTTCCTAAAGATACTTGAAATCATCTCGCTCGTGATGATTGTATGCACGGTCATCTGCGGCTGCTGGATCCGTACACACAAGGTAGACGACATCAGTTTTCACTTTATCTTGTCGCTGTCAACGGTTTGCGTATCGTTTGTAACCATCTTACTGTACATGATTTTCAAGTAAGCATCATGTGCTGCCCTCGGGATGGCTAGGCTTGGGCTGCTTCGATGTCAAAGCTTTTGCCGGATCGCTCTTCCGCTCGTTATCATCCATCTGCGGCCTCCCCGGCTTGATTTCGCTGTCCGGTTTTGTACTGGACGGCTTTTCATCGCCTTTGCCGCCCAGAGTGTCCGCCGTGCCGTTAGACTACTCTTTCTTCTTCCGTTCAACCTCTTGAGCAACATCATATCCATGGAGATCCAGCAGTGTCTGCGTACTGAGAACGCCATCCTTCCACAGCGTATAGCACGTCTTCTGAAACTTCTCGTTCCCCGCCAGATCGACCGGTGGAAATGTGAACTGCGGCACATTGCCGCCCGCGCTTCTTGACACGCCGCCTTTCGCGCCGTTTAGCCGCGCGTTCACCCGGTTCATGAGTTCGCAGAAATTATCCCTCGCCTGCTTGATCCGCATCGCTGCCGTCTGCATGCTCACTTGAGCGGAGGCGAAGTTCGATCCGTCTTCCGCGCGCCCGCTCACGATAATACCGCTGATCCCGCCCGCTGACAGGATTTCGCTGTTCACCTCGCGATATTTATCATGGTCGAACATATTCTTCGTGTCCGGTTGAATGACCGAAGCCTTTACCAGATGATTCGTCGTTGCCAAGGCGTTCCCCGTCATTGCGCGTTTGAACAGGCTGTTCACCTGGTTCAGCGCCGTAATGTCCGGCATTACATCCTCCTTCGGGTCGCCATAGGTCACATGGACGAATGAGCGGATACCCAGGTTTAACTATGCCGATTCATACTGGCTGATCTATGCCTTGCGCGCCAGCGCGCCTAAAGCCGTCGCCACCATCGGCACCGCGTACCGCGCCCAGTCCTCCTTAATGTCCTGCAGCACGAACGTGTTCTCCGGATTGAGCTGCACCCATTCCGCACCATTGCTTACCGCGTCCGAGACCTCCGGCGGGAATCCTTCCAGCCGCTTCTTCAGTTCCCCGTCATCCAGAAAATCTTTCTGCGCTTTCGTCCCTTGCTGTGAAATATCATCGGTGATGGATTTGCAATTATACTCGATCACCGGCTCGCCGTTTACCATGATGTTCGCGATTCGGATTAGGTGGACGGGAAGCGTGATCAGATTGCCATCATCCATCAGATAGACGTAGACGTTGCCATACTTGAAGTATTGATAGAAGATACTTCGCATCCGGTCGTGCAGATGAATGCGTTCGTAATACTCTTCATACTTCGCTTTCGTCTTCTCGTTTGCGCCGATCAACCTATAATCATCCGATAGCGAGAATGGGGTATAGACACCTTTTATGATCCCGCGGTATATTGGGTCGGCGTCCACAAAGTAATCCGAGAGTTCATATAACCGGATGATGTTCTTCTGCTTGTCGCGGAGAATTGAATCATAGTCGTAACTGGCCTAATCGCCGGTGAATGTGACAGCCTTGTTTGAAAATGTCATCACGCCGTCCTCGCCCGAGGCGACTGCTACGGAGCCGCGTTCGGGGGCTGAAGCCGGACTTACCGTCTTTGAACGGCCGCGAAACCAATCAAGCATTCCCAATTTACCACCCCTATTACACAATATTCTGCTTGCCGTCTGTCCTTGTTCGCGTTATAATGAATGAAATTTCAGGTTTGCTGGATAAAATATCGGTTACAAAGGAGTAAGAACTTATGGATGCTTTTTATTTTGATATTGCGGTGAACATTCTCGTAGCGCTTTTTTATCAGGCCGTGACAGATCCCAACAGCATATGTGACCGCTGCAAATGCACACCAAATCAATTTGTGCAAATGATCAATCAACTTCAAACAACGGGGTTCATCACAACGAATTCATTTTCATCAGCAAAGCTTATGCGCGAGCCAAGCGAGATTCTATTGACGGATGTTCTGACTTCATCGGAAGAACTGGAATCGTATGACGAATCAAATGAAAATCCGGTTACAGCACTTGTGAACGAGGCTTACAATGCTCAAGACCGGCAGATTGTTAAGGCGCTGATGCAGGCCCTGGAAGGCAAAACGCTTGCCGACTACATCACAGAGAACTGACAACCCCTATCAGCAAATTCCCTCCATACGTCATCATCCGCTTGCGGCGGTTTTCTTCCATGACAGATATATACATCATCGCCATCGCCAGGCTGCTGTATCTGTCTTTTCGTTGTGTGCTCTTCGCCGTTTCGTACAAATAATTGCCGTTGGCGGAGACCTTCATAACCACATTCCCACACTCGACCTGTAGGGCATCCGCCTCAAGGTAGATGCTCTTTTCCTGCGGCGTTAACTTACGATTTTTAACGGTGTTTTCACTCTCTTCATCGGGGTCGTCAACCATGATGACCCCCGACGCGATCTCTCTGGAATTGACCGGCCAATCTATTGTCCGTTGTTCCAGCGCGACGCGCAGGCTGGTCGCCATCTACTGGTTGATCTGGGGATTGCCCTTAACGCCATGCAGAATCGCGACGGCGTTGTGAATCATCGTCGGCTCATCATCGAGCACCCACGGCGGATACTCGCGGCCTGTTTCCGGGTCGGTCCACGGCTGTGACAGAAACTGCGGGAACGCGTCCCCAAGTCCGCGAAAGTCGAACACGATTTTCACAATCCCCTGGAACCGGACATAGGTTCTTCGCACCTCGTCCGCCAGCGCGTCCAGCCGTTTCCCGTGATAGCTGCGGATGTAGACCACTTTTTTGTTATATCCGCCGTCCGCAAGTTCCACTAGCTTGACCACCGTTATCACCGCGTTGTCCGCAAGCTTGCTGCTTGACGTCGCTAAGTCTACGCCCATGACATATCCGCACGCCGCACCCCTGGGCATCGCGTATTCAACGCGCTTAAGCACCCGGCAGGTTTCCGTCTAATCATATGGGAACATGCTGTTGATTTCCGCGCCCAGAAAGCGGGAGCCGTACTCCATATCGAATTTGCTCTCCGGCAGCTTCTTTTTCTCCGCCTGAAAAAAGCTCATGTCGGTGATGCCCACTCTCGCCGCCGAACGGTAATCCAGTGCACAGGCGAAAAACTCCGCGTTGCCGGTTGACATCTCCCTGAGCGACGCGGTAAACATCGTATAGAAATAGTTGGATTTCAGACAGGCCGATGTGATGCTGACGGTTTTCGAGTTATAGTCCGGTATCCCCATCTGGTGGCAGATATCCCGTTTGGTGTTCTTCACCGGCGCGACAATCGCGTCAATGTCGTCGTCCTTGACCTCCGGCGCTTCGTCGATCACCATAATTTTCGCCCGGTTCCCGCGCATCGTGCCGATAGAAAAAGATTCGATTTTAGATCCGTTCTTGAGCGTACAAATCCCCTTGTTCCGCGAAAGCTGTACTGCGCGGTGTCCGTCCGTGCTGATCTCACGCATGATCTCCGGGTTGCGGACGAAATAATCCTCGATCTTCTTGACGATCTACGTCGCCTGTTCCGCCGTGCCCGATACCACCGCGATCTAGCTGCCGGGGTACAGCACGCCCATCGCCAGACAACACTATGCGGTGAGCCAAGTCTTGCCATAGCCCCTGCTCTTGACCACCATCTATGTGCTTCTGTTGCCAAACTGCCGGGCGATGATCTTTTGCGTATCCTTTAGCTTTACGCCAAAATATTCTTCAATAAATATATCCAGGTGCGTCCGCCAGAAAAGAATCTGCTTCGCCCACAAGTCATAGTTGCGCTACTCGCGCAGTTGCGTGATGATCATGGGCAGCATCCCCTTTCCACAATGTAATTGCTTTATCATCATTTTTTCATCTATTGTCTAGCCAAATTCCAATGTGCGTCTATTATCCTAAAAGCTGTAAATAAATGCGAAAAAGGGGATATAGCTATGGGAATCATTTCGTGGCTCGTCATCGGTTTCCTGATCAGCCAATTATGGAGGCTCATATTCCACACCGGCAAATTCTTTTTTACCCTGGTCTTGGGAATCATCGGCGCTGGTATCGGCGGGCTTATCGCTGCCATCTTGGGTATTGGCGCCATTGCTGTGTTTGCGTTACCCGCGCTATTCCCGGCCGCTATTGGCGCGTGTTTGTTCCTCGGTCTTGGCCGGTTGCTGCGCAGCGCCGGGTAGCCGTCTGAGGCACGGGGATTACACCCCTGTGTTATCCATCCCCACCGCCCGAATCGTATGCTCGAAATCTTCGACAATGCGGTCGATGTCATCCTTCGGAAAGCTCACTTTCGTCGTTTGCAGCTTGCCTGCGGCCTCTATACGCTGCACCACCAACCCCTATGCGCCAAGCCCGGCAGAATCGCCGGGCTTTCGCCGGCACGCCGCGAAGTTCGCGGACTTCGACAGGTTATCGAAGATCGCCTGCGCTTCCTTCCAGTCGTTGGCCGACGCCAACCCTTGCCGCATCTTGTTGTACTTAATGTCCGCGTCCAGACTGGCCTTCGCCGCTTTGCGCGCATAATCCTGGATGTTCTGATTGTCCAGGATAAACCCTTCCTCCAGCCGCGCGTAGTAGTCGTTCAGATAATCTATCTCACGCTGCGTGTACATTCCGTTCCACTCCCGCGAAAAGAGCATCTCGCCGTCCTCGCAATCGTGCATCTCACCGCTCTCGTCCCGGATCATGGTGCCTTCCAGTGATTCCGAGTCGTACTCCTTATACTTGCCTTCGACGCCCACGTTCTCACTGAAAAAATAAAAGTTGCCCAAGTGCATAATGCTGAAAAATGACTTGCAGGCGGTCTCGCCCTCGATTTCCGCTTTGCGCCCGGCCTTTGTCTTATCACTTAGGTACTCCGCGTTATTGGCTAGGGTATACCGAGCCTTTTTCATCGCCGCGTCCCAGAAATCATCCGACCATTTTCGGTTGTTAAACCAACAATATTCGCGCAGGGCTTCCTTGTCTTTACAGAATGAAACGACGCATGCTTTGCACCACGCGTCGTGAAAACTCTGTGAGGCCCAACCCCTGTTGTTATAAAATTCGTTCTATGGCTGTACGGCGCCGCAGCGGACACACATCTTGCTCGGGATCTTCTTGTTCTTCCGGTTGCTTCTGACGGGTTTTTCCACTCGCGCGCCTCCTTGTACTTTTATTGTGAAGACGGCGCTACCTGCCCGTCTTCAAGAATGTCGTCATGATATAATAGGAGATAGGGCTTTATCTCCAGAGCGTATGCAAAATCAAGAATGCGGTCATATGTGAAGCCGATCGCGCCGCGTTCATACCTGCTCACATGCTGCGCTTCAATCACTAATTTGTCCGCAAGCTCCTGCTGCGTCATTCCCCGTTGCCTACGATAATACGATATCTTTATGCCAACATTTTTATGGTCTTTTTTATATTGCGGTTTCATATGTCCTCCGAATATGATTTTCTCATTCATATCATATATCGGGGCAACCTCAACATTAAGACCGCCATAGCATAATTTATCACCTTGACACGGTTATGATATAACCACTATAATATGTTTATTCATCATTTCACGATTATAGCAGTCATTCAAAGGAGAAAAAGGCATGAACCGTGATGACCGCGATGAGATTTTCTGTTCCGTTATTGCCATGAACGTCAATCATTTCCCCTTTAAAAATGATCCGTATATAATGAATGCCGTACGCGACGCTCTGTACACCGAACTTGACCGCTTTTTGAAAGCGGGCGTCAAATCCTTCATCAGCGATCTTAGCCGGTGCTTTGGCTTGTGGGCTGCTTCATATGTCTTGGATACGCAAGAAACAGATCCATCCGTCGAGCTCTATATCTATCTCCCCTATCTGAGTCAGGAGCGCCACTGGCCTAAGCGTGACCGTGAACTATACGACAGGATTTTGGCTCCGTTGCTCTTTCATAATTTCCCGGATGATACGTACACTCCAACCTCTGTGTTATCGAACCATCTGGAAATGATCAATACCGCTGATTATGTGCTCTTTGTCACGACTGAAACAGACCGCTCCATACTCAAAGCGATTGAGTACGCCCGGAACAATGGCAAATACATCGCAATCTTAAATCCGCTAACGCTGGAGCGAAGCATTGAAGTGCCGGATATTACAGATTGACCGGATATACGCATCTTCGCCCATATCCGCGCTCAATCACCATTGCCAGCGCGCCCGGTCTGCCGCCATATCCCAACTTCTGCGCATACCCATCCATGCCGCATATGCTAGGCACACGGATGACCACGGCGTTTCCATCGTCGGTAAAGCCGGTAACGGCTTCCTGCTCCCGGTGCCTGTGCGCGCATAAGAAGTAATCAACACGTTGCCCATACGACAATACCGCTTGTTTAGCCAACGCGTCCTAGGATTTCACATCCTCGCCATGTGTGATCAGAAACCGGTATCCCTGTATTTCAACCAATTTTCGCTTTTCGCTGACCGGATCGACGCGCACGGCATCCTTTCCTTCAAAACGCGCCGCCAGATACCAGGTGAAAATCTTCTCAAAATTCTCGTTCTCGAATTCTCCCTTTCGGCTGCCCAGCGGACGAATCTCCCCGTGATTGCCATCCACGTTATATATCGACACGTCAGCGGTAATCGATAGCTGCCGGATCCACTGCGCCATAAACTCGGCAAGCCTCATACAGCTTTCAACGACGCCCCAACGCAGCTTCATGAGCTGGCTGCTCCTGAGCATCCCATCCAAGCTGTCCCCGCATATCATCAGGTCAACATGCCCAATCTCTTCTTTTTGCAGGATGCGAACCGTCTCATCCAGCAGCGTCCACATGCGTTCTTCAAACACTTCCGGGCTGTATCGGTTCACCGTCTCGCCCAGCAAACCTTTTATATTCCATTCCGCGCCGTAATGAAAATCGCCTATGGAAATTACCAGGCTCTTTTCACCGTATCCGGAATTCCGTAGTATCGGCTCCCGAATCTCAATCGGCGGCATGCTTCTCGCCGCCTCTATCACAGACTCGCACTAGGCGTCGCTTCGCGCGTCCGCGCGGTACGCCGCGTTCAGTTCGTTTTGAAGGTCGCGGATTCTCTGCATCGAAGTTGAATCAGTGCGGTGAATCGGCACGCCGTCCGCCGCAAGCATACCGGCTTCCGCCGCCTACTTGACGCCCTGGCCCATCTTGCGTAGCTGGTCGGGGTGGATCTGTAATCCGCTCATCTGCGCAAGCTCGCTCCAGTCCATGTCACTAATGCCCGTTACTTTATCGTATATCGCGTTTACCAGTTCTTGCTGCGTCAAGTATATCTCTCCTTATTTTATCAAGCTCACGAAAAAGCCACTTGTCTTTACAAGCGGCTTAATTATAGATTCATGTGAGAGTGCTTTTATCCTAATATTGCTCATCAATGTTTCTTGAGTTCCAAGAAGGCTTGCATCAAAGATATCATACCAATCCGCTCCGCATCCGTTAATGCCATTGCATAAGCTCGAATTTTTCCCATTGAAGGCTCCTCATTCATGGTGGGCATTTTGTCATTTAGCATTTCGCTAATCGTCATTCCAAAGCCCTCCACAGCAAGCTTAGATAACACTTCAAACGTGGGGTTGCGTTGCCCGTTTTCAAGCATACCAATATAACTGCTTTGCATACCGCACAGCATTGCCAATTCCATTTGCGATAACCTTTTTGCGGCTCGCAATTCACGTATTCGATTCCCTAATTCCATTTTTGTCATTTTGCATACCCTGTCATTATCTATATAGAGAATATCGAATGAATGCAAGATTCGCAATTAAATATATTCTTATCGAAGGAATATTCAATCGCCGTAACGCCTTTGATAACAAAGAGAATATCAATCCGCCTGAAGTTGGTGATTATACCTTTATTTTAGTATTTTCGAACTCTCTCAACGGATGATACGATTGTCGCAACTTGCTTCCTGACGTCTGACGGCATCTTAATCATGAGTGCAACAACCTGATTTATCGAAGCATCATCATAAACTGTTATTTCTGGCGGTTCGCTATCCAACAGTTCGCTCGCAGTGATACCAAGCCCTTCCGCTATTTTGACTATCGTAGACAGTGAAGGCTCAGTCTTGCCGGATTCCAGAGCGCCATAATGACTTTGGCTGATTCCCAACTGTCCAGAAAAATCAAGCTGTGATAAGCCTAACTTTTTTCGCAACATCCGTATCCGTTCCCCAAACTCATGGCTGTTCATGTACTTCGGCAAACTAATCACCTCGTCTTATGAAGCATATCTTTCGTAGGTGCAGAAAAGCAATTCTATGTACGCTATCATTATTACAATCTATACAGGTTGAATATTCAAACTTTACCATTTACATAAAGCATACATTCGTTTATAATAGGGTCAAATAGTTTTTTCGAGGTTGTCCATTAATGAAGAATAATCATGAAGCTTCATGCTGCTTCTTCGGAGACTTACTTCCGTTATTTCCCACCGAACGCGAAAAGGAAATCTCGAAGAGGAATCCGTGCGGTGAACCGACGCGCCATCCGCCGCAAGCATACCGGCTTCCGCCGCCTACCTGATGCCCTGTCCCATCTTTCGCAACTGGTCGGGGTGGATCTGTAGTCCGCTCATCTGCGCCAGTTCGCTCCAGTCCATGTCACTAATGCCCGTTACCTTATCGTATATCGCGCTTACCAGTTCTTGCTGTATCATGCTGCACACCTCCATCCTGCAATAAAAAAGACCGCTTGTTTTCGTAAGCGGCTATTCTATCATTCTTCCGGCTTATTGATTCTTTATGATCAGCTTCATTACTGAGATGGTATCCAATCTTCCTTGTGGTGTTAGAGCTGTTGCGTAGGCAATAAGCTTGTTCATTGATTCATCATACTCAGAGGAAGAAGCAGGCATATCCTCTCCCAACAGTACACTGATGGGAATGTTCAGCCCTTCGGCAATTTTGCTGATCGTTTGCAAGGTAGGATTGCGCTTGCCAAGCTCTAGCATAGCGAGGTATCCGTTTGGTAATCCGATCTGCAATGTCATTTCAAGCTGTGTTAAGCCTTTTGCTTCACGCAGTCTGCGGATTCGCTCACCAAATTCAGTCGCAGTCAAGGGCTCACCTCCCGTCGATTGATGATAATAAAATAAAGGTATTTGACATCAGAATCAACTTATTATTGATTCATTAATTAAGATGTATAGTCATCAAAATATTAGAGTATTATAGTTTACAAATTTCGAAATCTGTTTTATAATGTTCAAAATACTGAAAGGGATAACACCATGCCAATTTGCCGCTTCTGCAGTGCACTCCTACTGTGTTCACGACACAATACGAAGAAAGCACCTTCGACAAAACGGTCGTCTGTCAGTTTGGCCGGATCATCAACGAAGGCATCCACACCTTCGATACATGCTTGCTGCCAAGCTTGGATTTATTGTGCACGTCACAAATCGCCGGTTGATCAATGCCTACAACAATATGCAACGCGAAGAAAACGCAACGTCTTCAACATGTGGACATTTACGTCTTCACTTGTGTTTATAATAGGTTCAAATCGTATTTACGAGGTTGTCCATTAATGAAGACTAATCATAACGCTTCATGCTGCTTCTTCGGAGACTTACTTCCGTTATTTCCCACCGAACGCGAAAAGGAAATCTTCGAGTGCGCGCTGATATATCAGCTAGACAAAATCATCAGTGAAGGAATCTATACCTTCAATTCGTGCATGCTTCCCGGCATTGATCTGATTTACGCGGCGCACATCGCGGGAATAGTCAACCGCTGTAACGCCTTTGAAAACAAAGAGAATATCAATCCGCCTGAATATACAAATCTCAGGCTTCACATATACAAAAAGCCATATTTAACGCGTTCCAGCCGAAGCTTGCCGGAAGATGTGCAGTCCGTCATTCAAGCCGCGTCCTTTGTTCACCGCTGGTCAGCATCGTATGAAGACGGATGTATCAAAAGAGCCATTAAGGCCAGTACCCATATGCTGGCTCTTTATCCGGATATGAAACCGCGCTATGTCTATTTTGCCGAATCCTGTGGATTAAAGATCATCCGCTTCACCCCCGACACCTTATTATCCGCTTACTTAAATCCCGATCATGATCTCCCATCTCCTTCGTCGCTAAAACCGTCACAAATATAACGCGGGTGACCAATATGCGGGACGAACAGTACCTATCATGGTTTGAATCGCTATACAGAGAAATGTACAGACCCTTGTACCGGCATCTGCACAACAGATTGCTTTATCCATCCGCTTCCGATCCTTTGCTAAACGAAATCGACGATTGCATTCAGGATACATTCAATGCACTGTGGCGTCAGCGCAGACAGATGTGCGATAGTTCATCCGTCCGTGCATGGCTATATAAAGTCGCCGGACGGCGTTTCACGGATCGCGTCCGCGCTTACTGTAAAGAGAAAGACAAGCGCCATGAACAATTTGATGTCACGGCCCAGGACGGGAAAAGCCAGCATGAGGCATATCTCCATCAACAGACCATTGATGATCTATTAAATAAAATCGCTTCGCTTGCCGGTGAAGACAAGTTCCAAGAGATTCTTGCGTACTATGAGAATTTGAATCGCGGGTTAAGCATGAGCCAATCATCGGATAATGCCCGCCGCATGAGGGTACACCGCACGATTGTGAAATTGAGAAAAAAACTGTTTCTCTTTTTACTCCTGCGTTATTTATTTTGCCGATAGTTCGACGTAGTACATGGAGGTGAAAAAAGTGCCACTGAGGGATCGCAAAAACAAAGCGAGTTCAGTGCCGGAAAATCTTCGGCCTGACGTGCTTGCGGTTCAGCAAATGCTGCTTGATACAAACGCCGATCCTGAGTTGATCGATGCTTTCGACCGGCAGCTCTACAAAGGATTGGAGGTGACGGACGCTCATATAGACGAGGGTTGGGAAAGGCTGAAAAGAAGCGTATATCGAAAACGCCGCAGGCGCCGCGTCCGGCTTCGTGCCGCGGTCGCGCTTATCTCCCTATTGCTCGTTTGCGGGATAGCGCTCGCTTCCGATTTGCTTCCGTGGAAGCTCGTCGTCGATTGGGATGACAGGCGCGTGCGCCTGGTCATTACCTCGACGTTCGAACAACAGGAAGACAAAAACGCCTCCCACCCGGATATTCTGGGCGCGGATTTTATAGCCGCGCTGAACGATTACGGCATGAGTATGGCGCTGCCATCATGGTTGCCGGACGGTTTTTCACTGGATGACCTCATCGTCAATATCGACAATGAGGATTGGACACAGTTAATCGCGTTCTATCAGCATGGAGAACGCGTCTTGCAGATCACCGTTGACCGTTATTCCAGTACCGATGGAATACTGACAGTTGATCTGGAAAAAGACGCTGAAATACTGCGTATCCATGAAACCGAGTATTTCATCTATGAAAACCTGGGACGTGTGAGCGTTCAATGGCAGCCGCCGCCTTATGTTGTTAGCATCTCAGGGGATATCACAAAAGACGATCTTCTGCGAATAATCAACAGCATAGATGAGGAGGAAGTCCTATGAAAAAAATCATCAATATCACTTGTATGGCCCTTGTGTTGGCGTTATCTGGATTGTTCCCTTTGGCCGCGTCCGCGTCGGCTATAGAAATCACGCCTTTTGCCAGCACGATCATCAGTTCAACCGGGCTATCCATATCCGCGAAGTCGGGCGGAAAAATCAGCGTCACGGCCTCCATCGTCTGCTATAGCACATGCGATAAGGTTGGATTCCCATCCATTAAAATCCAGGAACAAACCTCCAGCGGATCATGGTCAACCGTAACGTCAGCGTCGGGCAAGTATGCCTACAGCGCTAAAGCCCACAGCTACACATTATCTTACGATGGCACGGTCGGCAAGAAGTATCGTGCAGTAGCGACGTATACAGCCGTGTCCGGCTCGACGACCGATGACCGCAGCATCACCAGCGAGACCAAAACGGCCAAGAACTGACGCCATTCTCCGCGGGGCTGGTTTCGTCCGGCCCCGCGCTTCATTGCCAAATATTACCGGTATACATTGATGATCTCACTCATATATAGTTTTCATGAGAAATACATAAGAGGTGTGGCATGTATCTAAGAAAACTCCTTTTTTCCATCATCGTCATCCTATTTCTATACTATCCCGCCGCAGCATCCGGCATACTGGAAGCCGTCTTCCTGGATGTCGGAGCCGCCGATTGCGCGCTATTTGTTTCCGATGGAGAAGCGCTCATGATCGACACGGGATCGAATAAGACAGACTGGAATCACATACAAGAAGTCATGTCCGGCTTCAGTTTGGATTCCCTGCGGTATCTCATACTCTCACATCCTCACTCCGATCACATCGGGAATGCCACCAAAATCATGGATGAATATGATGTTGAACGCGTCCTGATTCCGCCTATCGAGCATGATACAATAATGTTTAACTCCATGATGGACGAAATCCGTATGAGAGGCATTGATACGGTATATCCCAGCGTAGGTGACACGTTTGAGCTCGGTAACGCGGAGATCGTCATTTATGGCCCACATCCCGTCGCCTACCGAAATGTTAACGACTGGTCTATCGTCTGCATGATCCGGTATGCCGGCCGGTCGATCCTGATGACCGGAGACATTGAAGCCGAAGCCGAAAACGATCTGCTCTCTTACGATGATCAGTATCCGCTCACCGCCGATGTGCTCAAGGTCGCGCATCACGGCTCGAACACATCCTCGACTTACGCTTTCATTCAGGCCGTGTCGCCGGCTTATGCCGTCGTTTCCTGTTCGTCTAAAGAGAATCGCGAGTATCCGCACATTGAGACGGCTATGACGCTCTACGATTGCGGCGTCACCGACATATTTACTACCGAGATATGCGGCGATATCTACTTGTCGATCAATGATTCGGGTTTTCTTTCCATCGAACCATTGGCGGCATTGGATGACGCCGCATAATCATGTTCCTATCTCGTACCCTTATGAATCGACGATCATGATATCCTCATCCGCGATCCGTTCAATCGACTGATCGTAGAACCTCAATACGCCGTTCGCCGTTTCCACCACGGTCACGCGGTCCATATCATACAAGAAACCTTCTTTGGTTTTCTTGGGCTGGTACTGTATTACCGCGTCGCTGATCTGATACTCGACACCGCCATATGCGAAGATGTTTTCCGTATCGATCTCACAGAACGTGAACTTACAGCCCGGCAGTTCGTTCTTAACCGCTTCGATCTTCTCAAACCGCGTCAGCGGGCGTTTCTTGGGTTTGCGTGATTTTTGATTCCTGTACGGTTTTGCGCGTTCGTCCAGCTTTTCGATCATCATGTCAAACAAGCCTTGCTCTATGCATTCCGACGCGGACCCGCCTCCGTATAAGAGATCTTCGACATACGCGGGACAGGAGGATACGGCTATTTCAGTGCTACCTCTCGCTATATCCTTGTAGATGGACAGCGTACCCTCCGGGTTATCCCGCAAAAGCAGATATGCGCAGCCGTCAAGGAACCGCTTCACCATTTCTTCCGGCGAGTAAACGGAAACCTGCTTGTCGTTCAGCCAGTTTTGATTGCAGTAATCTTCCCAGGCCGGCAATAAGACATTCTCTACGATGTCCGCCTTGTTCTGGTCTGGACGATAATAAACGCCTTTCCTTACGCCGTTCGGTAAAACGATGATCTATCTTGACGACATTTGCATCCCCTCCATAATATCCAACACGGAATGTCTCTCCCTGCGACATACAACCGCCATGTTAATTCTTTGTTGACGAGTTTTCGATCCGTTTCGCGTTGATTTCCGCCCACCGTTTATTATTCGCTCTGATGATTTTTCTCACCGCGCGCCAATACTGGGTATCAACCGCTTGCTTTACCACAAGCAAAAGCTCGGCGATATCGCTAAGCGTATGGCCCTCCATCAGCATCTGCACAATCATCAACTGCTGCGCGGATAAGCCGCACGTCTTGATGAGCCGGTCGAGATCCAGGTATGTGATCAAGACCGGTTCAGAGAACGGAAACACGCCCCCGGATTGCGTTTGCGCTCCTGCCTCCTGCTTTGGGGAATACGCTGCGTCAAGGCGGCTTCGCTTCCTGATCAGCCTATCCACCACCAACGGCTCGCTCAATGGCAGGTAATCCCATTCATGTAAGCCTCGTCCCTGATTCCGTGTTTCAACCCTCACCGATCCCAAATGCGACACTCCCTTTCTCCGTTATGTATTTACGCGTAAGCCGCTTTCTCTTGTGTGTCCAGATACTGGCGGTATTCCAACAGTTCGCCATAGCTCAAATAGTGCAACACCTCCCTCGTCGTAAATACCTGATCCAGCGCCGCATAATACGCGTCATCAAATCTTTCCCACATCCCATACAGAGAGACCTCCGCGCGTCGCGCTTGCGCGCCTGCCTTTTGTTCTCCCTCCAAGCCCCTTTCCTTTTTCGCAATTGAGTACAGGTTAGGTACAGCGAAAAATTTTCCGTTGACCTTTTTCCGCTTGGATGGTTTTACATGAATCTCCTTCGCCTGTGCAAGCACGCGGATATGCCGCCTCACGGTGGATTCATTCATGCGCAGTATACTGGTCAGCCGTTCATAGCTGATCTTGGGCGTATTGGCCTTCTCGTTCACCATGAACAAGAAATACAGCTTCCTCGATTGCTTCGACGTCTGTGCGGTCACGTTTTCCATTTCCCGTTTCGATATGGGGACGAATACACTCCGCTCTTTCTTTCGCAGCGTAAAACTCCCGCCATATACCCAATCGGCAATATGCGCGGCGTCGTCCCTCACCTCGTCTTCCGTCGCCCGATATAGCTCCGCATTTTGTTCTTGCAGCCAGTTCATCAACCGGGTTACGCAATCTGTTTTACTCACACCCTGGTATCGCAAATATACGGCGATGCGTATCATCGTGTTGTGACGTGTGCCGTCTTTTGTCAACAGAACATCCTCAGTCGATAACAGCGCCCATTTCACTTTCTCATCCTTCTCGATATCAAACGGCAGGTAGCTGTCGTCCTCGGTCAATGGCATAGCGGTATTCCCGGCAATTTGATTCACCAAGCATAAAAAGTCATCCGCGAGTATCTGACGTATGTCAAACAGCGGTTCATAGGATTCCACGGCTTCGAGCGTGTCCAGGCCGACAAACCAGCACATTCTGCCCGTCTCGTAATGCGCTGACAGCGGCAGCTTGATTGCGCGCCCCGCTTCCGGCCGGTATTCTACCCGCCTCGTATCAAAGCCGCATTGCGTGCAAATATGCGCGTAGAACAGCTTAAGCTTTCCGATGTCAATGACTTGATCAAAAAATAGCTCGACGTGATACCCTTTGTTCCCGCTCAACGAGACATAGATAAACTCACGCTGTATACCAAACATTTCTATCCCGCCGATCAAGCGGCGCACAGTCTCTTTATTACCGTCATCCACGTCAAAACATATGAACTTGCTGGCATTCCCCGCATACACGGCAACCGAATAACGGCGCTGCAAATGACCAATGAGATGGTCATTCGTCAAGTACAGATCCTTCCCGTTGCGTTTGGCGATAAAAGGGCGTTTGCCCTGGCACATTACCACAAACCGCCGCCTCTCCGTGATATACAACCGGTTGAATGACAATATCACATCATTCATCATTTCCTCATACGTTTGATCCCCGATTGACATATCCGGGCAATCCATATATACACTACTTTTGCTCATTTTTGACCTCCCTATAGTATCCGTGCACTTTTCCAAAAAAATCAGGGATAATAAAAGGGCTTCCCTGGTAAGAGTTATACGTGCAGTTTTCCAAAAACAGGATGTATATAGAGCGTACAAACTCCCCGCAGCTCCAAGGCACAAATCTCCCGGCCAATACGTCTCCATCCCGCCGCGAACCCTACTGTCCTTTTTGCTCGAAAGTGACATGAACGGGCAATGCGGTCTCTATGATCATCCGGTCGGTATTTTACTCATGACAACACCTCCGCATATCTCCCCCTCTACAAATCAAGAGGTGCGGCGAAGACAATTGTTTGCACTCTGAAAAAAAAGAGTTGAAATTGTGCGAGCTCGAACCGAAAAAAAGATCAGGATAACGAAGTAAAAATCATGTAATTCATAGATATATATACAAATAACAACGAATACAATTTGATTCTCCGATATCCCCTCGATGCTTATCCAATATAATCAATTCCCGAATAGCAAACAGACGCGAAAAACGCTCCTTCAAATCAATGAATTTGCAGGATGAAATATAACAACTTGCAATTTTGAATATGCGGATAATCCAGAATAATATGATTTACGGTATGATATAGGGTATGACAGCCATTGACACACGCGAAATCAAGCGGATGCAACGGAGAATCAGGATGTTATATGGTAGGTATAGGTTTTTCAATGATTCCAGTATGTTTCAAGACGTAAACGCCATTTAATACGCTATTAGATTCCGTTTTACCTTCCACCGGGTTCCCTTCTCATACCTCTGTCATGCTTCTTTTTTCATTTCGGCGTTTCCATCATCTCAAATGTTAATTCTATGTTTATTTGCATGAACATGAAGGAATCCTGCAAAATGCGAAGAAGGTCTATAGCAAGTTATCCGAATGGATAGCAATAATGAAAGTGAGGGCATACCATGAACAACATGAACACGGTCAACCATAACGACGAACGCGACATTATTAAAGATGCGCGCGCTTGTGCCCGAATCGCCTTACGTACCATCTTTCACGCTTCAGGGAATCCGCGAATACTTGAAATGTACAATAATCTGTATGCGTCTTGTTCGGTTGTTGATAGAATGGATTTGTCACAGACCATAGCCGATAACTATGACTGTGTTTCAGTCGCTACTATTGCCATATTAGAATATGCGCATATGCCTATTGACGGCGTTATCGGTGAAGGAAAGAGGCGCGACGGCTCAACCTATCCCATAACGGTTCGATTGAATGCTATACGCGCCGTAAACCGCTATGTTATGGCGCATCGTGGGACGCACGGACGCTTTAAGACACATTATATCGAAGATATGCGAAACGCCGGTCAAGGTTGGATTATTGACAATAGGCTACATATTGACGATATGCAGACGCTATTGGACATTAACGACATTATCAGCGAATTGATGCTATCGGACGCGCAACAGAAAATTATCAACTTACGCTTGAAAGGGTATAACCAAAAGGAAATAGCGGAGAAAATGCACACGCTGGAAATGTCGATCAGCAGGCAGATGAAGCACATTCGCGAAACGTTTGAGGCATGGCTGGACGCGAATAAGTAGCATCAATAAGCCAACACCTCATAGACAGGCTGAAAAACAGCCTGTTTTCTTATTTAACAACATATTAACATTGTAAATGTTATTTTCCTCACTTCCCATTACTGTATAAGTGTACCGAAAAGACAAGCACGACCGACGGCGAACACGCGACAACACGAACACACACGACCGACGGCGAACGCGCAAGCGACGCCAACGCAGTACACGGCGAAAGCGTGTACAGTAACGCGGTACTGAACCGTGCGGCGGTCATGAAGCTGGTGAACATCATGACAGGTTAACTGTACCCTGAACGCGGCTTGCGGGTTCAGCAACGTAAAGACAAGCATCTATCGTAATTCACAATGGCCTACCCGTCCGCAGTCTCATTTCGTGGGAAGGCAACAAAGACGGGCAGACACGATGTTTCGCTTCGCGGGAATAGTGAATAGGCTTGAATGGGTGAAAATGGTTGATTGAATTTGCGTAGGACACGAATGGATATTGACAGCGGAAGCCGTTTTCCGGCTTCCGCTTTTTCTTCCCGTTTCCCTTTTCATGTTGATACGCGGGTAGATGAAGCCCTGTAGTGCGGCTTCATGTGCCCACGGGCACGAATATGATTAAGGGGGCATTACCATGACAACCACGAACATTCTGCAAGCGATCGACCAGAACCCCGAACTCATCCAGCTCAATCAGACCGTACAGGAAGTCGTCGCCGGACTGAACACGGCCATCTCAACCGACGTACATTCGGATATCGCGGTGAAGAAAGGCATGGCGACGGACGCGATTGCACGCTACAACGAATCCCGCTTTAAGGCGCTGTACGCGCTCATCATGCAGACGGAGAACCCCATGCTTACGGCTCTGACCATAGGCTATGTGGACGTTCTGAAGCTGTCCATGAAGCGCGAAAAGGACAGCGATATTGAGTGGGCAGAGGTGAACATGGCGCGTGAAGTCATCGACCTGATCGCCATTGAGGATGAGTACGGAAAGTTTTCTGCCAATGGCCAATGGCGTTATTGGGTGGAAAAGTTCACCTTCGTTATGGCGGCGCGCGCATCCGCCGACGTAGGCTTTCCTAGCGCGAAGTTCACAAAGGCATATCGTTTATCCGACAAAGCTCGTACATGCGACATTGGCGCGACGCCGACCAGCACTACACAAATGGTGAAGCAGCTTCAGATCATCGCCGACGCTATCATCTACACCGACAATGAGAAGGGGAAGAACGTATATAAGGTCATAAACGCGGATGTGAACTACATCCTGTATGTTATGTGCAAGCGTGGAAAGACCGACCTGTCGATTGCTATGCCGCGCACTTCTACGATGATCAAGCTCATCACCGAAGTCATGCACCGGATCGTAACGAATGGCGTATACTCGCCCGAATTTGAAACGAAACGGTGATGGTATTCGATGGCGGAATGGGCGGCGTTATGCCGTCCTGCCGCGATTCTCCGCACATTTTCTTGACATCATCATGGGTATGTGATACTTTTTATGGGAGGTTGAGCAAATACGGAGAAAGCGGATGGTGCCAGGAATGAAGGACGACAACAATATTAAAGATATGCCGGAAATTTCCGAAGAGGAAGCCATATCCCGCTTAGGGGAACTGCTGGAAATGGCGGATAAAATCCCGCATGAACGGATCATGGATGGCAAGCAAAGCCGGATTTTCCTTGCCGTCTATGCGAAGGTGAAGGAATTGCTGGATTCCTGCATGTCCGACGCGGAAATCAACATACGATACAGCCCATTAACAGGGTTGGATGGTGTTATCGAAGTCGTATGTGACATATTTGATGTTAATAAGAACCACATGAGTGAAATTGCTGCCATTTTCGAGAATTGTTGCGGATACTCCTCATATGCCCGCGATGACGCAAAGATGTGTATATGCTTCACAATCCCAAATGTGATGCGCATCCGGCCACCGATGTAACGCGGATCATGCGGGAAAGACGATTTAAGTCATAGCGGGAAAATGCAGGCACAAGCATATCTGGCAGGCCGTGTATATCTATACATGCCCGGCCTGAATAAATATGCGCTTCATTGCATAAACCGGATTGGCATTGCAATCTCACGTTGCTTGGCTAAAGGCCATGCTTTTTCAATAGATCCCGGAATCATCTTGCATTCCCGCCGAATATAGCATATAATAAGCATAGAATTAGATGCTCAAAGGAGGTTTATTATATGCATATCGAACCATCGACAGCGCTGCGGAAGGATTACGGCACAATATCACAGCTTGCGCACGAGACCAGCGAACCGATCTACATCACGGTCAACGGGAAAGGTGATCTTGTCGTGATGAGCATTGAGGCGTTTGAGCGGCGCGAAGAGGATGTCCGGCTGCGGGCAAAGCTGGAAACCGCGGAACAATCGCGATTAAGTGGAGACGCGGGATTCGGAATCGAGGAAGCCCGTTCCCGCCTAAACGAACTTTATGGGAAATCCCAGGCATAATCTGAGAATCCTCACGCCCGCCCAGCGTGAGTTGGAAGAAATCGCGCTGCTTCACATGGATCTGGTTGATCTGGAGTCGGCGCGGAAAATTACAGACCGCATCTTGAACGCTTTGGAACTGTTGCGAGAGCAGCCGGGCATGGGCATAGCGTGCCGTGACAAGGTTCTGCGCGAACAAGGCTACCGGATGCTGATCTGCGGCAGGTATCTATGCGTGTACCGAATGATCGAGAAAACGGTATATGTTTACCACATCGTTGACGGCAGAACGAACTATCCACTTTTGTTGCAGGATTTGACAAGGAACTAACCGGGAAAAACACATAATTGGCGCCCTTCATCACGAGGGGCGCTTTTTTGTGTCGTCAAAACGCGAAGGAGGCGGCAAACATGGCGGAATATCTCATCTCCCAAGCTCAAAAGGCGGCGCTCGGCGCGATGCGGAAAAACCTCAGTGAATTCAGGTTTCACAACATCACCCTGCGTATACGGCACGCGCATCACAACGAATATCAGGTACTTCTGCCGGATGAGGGCGGCGAGATATTCCGCATCTATGCGGGAGAAACGCCCACGATCGTATCGGTGTAATTCGGTTTTGACCGGGAAACAGGAGTGTGAGACATGGACAGACGCGCAATTGGAAGAGGGATCACTGACGGTACGATAGTGAAGATTGAATCAACCGGGAATTGTTCGGCATTAACGACTTATAATCGCAAACATGGCAGAAGCCAGCGTTTTCTACTTCTTCACGAAAAGCTGGAGGATATGAAGAATGGGGAGACTCGCTATGACAGCGATATTTACTCTTACCTCAGTATAAGACGTGACGAGGCGGAACTGCGTATGCAGATCACTTGGCTTAACGGCTCGGATGAGCACATATACGGGCATGTGGAACGCATTTCTATACCCTTCGGGCTATGGGAGTCGCATCTTCGGGAGGGTACGCCCATCCGTCACCTGCATCATGAGAGCCGGAGATTTGTAAAGTTGGACTTTTCAGGCGCATCACGAACAATCCGGGAAATTTGCGGGAAAAAGCGAATAAAACGAGCATTTCTCAAGGAAATACCACGCAATTTCCAGTGGAAATATGGGAAAACTGTCCGGTTTTTCAATGATGGTGGATACAACTTTTTCTTCCGTGAGGGGGATAACGGACTCTGCGGTGGGTTCGTTTTACACGAAGATCACAAGCCAAGGAAACCCGGATGGGAGTTGGGGGTTCGCTACTCGGTCCACACATAAAGGAGGCTACAAGATGGATTATCACCCTGGCCTGACATACAAAACCGTTTTCATCATCACCCGTATTGCCGACCAGATGGCGCGTGATGGGGAAATCCAGGTCGTGGACAATCAGAAGCTTTTTCTGGATGTAGTCGAACTCGGCGCATTATACGATTTTTCGCATGAGCCGGACGAGCCGAACTATGAGCGGCGCTTGACGGTTTATGCACGGGCATGGTTCCTGATGCACTACCCGCCGAATGGAAACCGGGATGAGGACGACTTGGCGCTCTAAGAATGATATTTCAAGGAGATATTTGCATATAAAAAAGTGTATTCACACTTTTGCTGTGCTGGTGGTGCTTGCAGCCTCTTTATTGGCGGCGCATGGTATGCGATCCGGTTTGCCAACGTGGAGTATGACGAAGCCCGGAACCTGCATGTGCTGGAGGTTTTCGGGCGGTCGGAATACTGGTTCTTCGAGGCCGAATAAGCAATATCGCTCCCGGGAGGATAGCATATGAAGATCACAACCCACGAATGGAACCGACTCGCCGAGGATTATAAGCTCGTCGTCAGCGGACAGAAGAAAATACTGATCTATGACAACGGAACATGCCTGGTCGATGTCGAGATCGACGATATCGACGGCGTTGAAACAGGTCTTTATACCTTTACCGAGCATGGAATCCGGTACAAGGTCTGCGCCTTTACCGAGACAGACGCGTTGCGGATCATTGTGTCATGCGGCCATGACACACGCAACGTGAAAGACCTTATGAGAGTAAAAAGCCTATAAGAAAGCAATCGCACAATCGAATACAGATCGGGTTCGCGCGGCTGAGGCCGCTATTTTTTACTAGAAAGAGAGAGAGGGGTTATCAATGGCGACGAAGCACAAGAAGAATAATTACCGTGGTGAAAACGGCCGCTTTGACATCTACGCGATGGTCAACGACATCATCATCAACGAGATGGCGAACGGCATCATCCCCTGGCACAAGCCGTGGACGGGCGTGCGCGGCGGCGCGTACAGCCGCAGGGACGGCAGGGTGTACAGCCTGATCAACCAGATGCTGCTGGGGGAACCGGGCGAGTACCTCACCTTCAAGCAGCTCGCGGAGGAAGGAGGCAAGCTCAAGCCGGACGCGGAATCGCGCATACTGGTCTTCTGGAAGCAGCGGGAGGTTGAGAAAACCGACGCGAACGGTGAGACCAGGAAGGATGTCTTTCCGATCCTGCGGTACTACCGCGTGTACCATATCGACCAGTGCGAGGGCATTGAGCCAAAATGGAAGCCGGAAGAACTGCCGGGCTTTACGCCGATTCAGGACGCGGACGATGTGGCGTCCTCATTCTTTTCGAGGACAAGCTGCCGCATCGATCACAAGCGGCAGAATCACGCCAGCTACTCGCCGACACTCGACCGCGTGAGCATGCCACTTCGGGAGCAATTTCCCATGTCCGAAGAGTATTACAGCACGCTGTACCACGAGATCGGTCACTCGACCGGCCATCCTGACCGGCTCAACCGGTTTGACAGGGTGTACAGTTTTGGCTCGGAACCGTATGGGCGGGAGGAACTGGTCGCGGAGCTGATCGCGGCGGCGCTCCTGCACGCCGTAGGCATAGCGACCGACGCGACCACGAAGAACAACGCGGCGTACTTGCAAAACTGGATGCAGGCGATCAAAGCCGACAAGCGGTTGCTGTTCGCGGCGGCTTCCCGCGCGGACAAGGCATTGAAACTGATCCTGAATGAGGGCGCCGAGGAAGAACCTTTGGCAGGTGAAGTCAATCAGCCAGATGATACGAATGTCGCCGCGCTGCCGGAATCGGATGCCGAAAACCCGGCGGCCATCGCTGTCGCCGCGCGAAAAGCGCCCGCGGTATTGGTTCATTTTGCATTCGAATGCGTGAAGACGGGAAACAAAGAAGGAAGGCCGAATATCGCCGGCGCGTTCATCAGCAATGGCCGCCAGTACATTACGAACGGGTATATAGCGGTGGCAATAGACGAACCGTACAGCGATCTCCCCACGATCCCGGAAGGCCAGGCGGGACCGGAGTTGGAGGCGTTGTTTCAGGCCGCCCACGTCGGCACGCCTCTCCCCATGCCGCCATATCACATGATCAAGCAGCAGTATATGGCCGCGAAGGGCAAGAAACGTAATTACAAGCAACTGATGGCGATAGGTGATATTGGCGTGAATACTGCATACCTCATCACCGTGATGGAAATCGTCGGCTTCCGAAGCGGGAACGCGATCTACACGTCCCCAGCCAAGCCCATCTACTTCAATGGGGACGGCATTGAGGCGGTTGTGTTCCCATTCCTGTTGAGCAAGGGCGATACATCCATCTGGCGCCCTGAATTACAAGAAACTGCGTAAACAAAGCATGACGAATGAGACCTGTGCAGGTAATGGCTTGCGCCGGTTATGTTTTCTTTCCAGGCTCCGGTGTAAGTTTTGGCTCAAACAGCACCTTATATGAATTGAGGGAGGTTTTCTGCATGGGAGGAGTAAACGGCACGAGCAAACACGATGAGAAACTCGAACTATTTTCGGACAAGGAAATCCAGCAATCCACGGTAGACAGCGCGATTGAAAAGGGGATCTCCCTGGCAGTCGTGCGGTGGTTCGCCGATCCTCAGCACAGAGTTGTGCTGCTCGCCCTGATGGAAGCCGGGCAGTACCGGATCGCGCCCCCGCATATCGTGCTCATACCTAAGCCCGGCAGCAACGAAATGCGGAAAGTGTATTGTAACGAACCGCTCGACCGGATCATCTGCACGCAGATCGGGCATGTGTTTCAGCGGATGTACGGCGGGAAAATCCATCCGGTGTGCGTATCGTATCAGAAAGGGATCGGTGTCGGGCACATCGTAAAGCGGATCTCCGAATACATATCGCGGCATCCGAACCTGAAAGGCGCAAAGTTTGACATCCATCATTACTTCGACGAGGTTTCCGAGGAATCGAGAGACGCGGCGCTGCGGGAGTTAAATACAGGTTCGCGCATCGACGAAATCGTGTGGAATTACCTGCACGACGATACCGTGATCGATGAGCACGGGAACATCATGCGCGCTTACAAAGGCATTGCGCAGGGATTCGCGTTATCGCCGTTCCTCGCGAACTACCTGTTGCGGGATATCGACGAGGCCATTAGTAAGCTGAATGTCGTCTATTACCGCTACTCAGACGACATCCTGATCCTGGGTCCTGACTTTGAGAAGGCACGAGAGATATTATACAGAATGCTTGCCGGGAAGGGATTGACCATCAACCCGAAAAAAGTCGTGCCGATCGACGTGGGGACATCGTTCACTTTTTTGGGTTTCAAGATACACGGAGAGCGCATCACCTTTTCGGATGAGAGCATCAAGCGGTTCAAGGCGAAAATCCGCTCGCATACCAAGACCCGCAAAGGGCAACCGCTCCGGTCGGAGGCGGTTCTGCGTAAGGCCATACGCGCCATCAACCATGAACTGTACGTGGCGTATATGCAGAGCGACCGTGAATTCGGCTGGGCGGAGTATATGTTCGGGATCGTGAATGTTCAGGAGGATATCGATGCGCTCGACCGCTATGTAAAAGACCATCTGCGCCATGTGTACACCGGGCGCTGGAACTCGTATGGCAATTACGGAAAAGTTCCGAACGACATGCTCAGGCGCTACGGATATATCAGTATGGCGCATCTTTACAAGCTCTACCGGATCAGCAAACCTCTGTACAGAAACGAGGTGAGAATGACCGTCGCGTAACTTCCATTGCGTTGCCTGCGCAGCGGCGTGTAAGCGGACGAAAACAGTGCAGGATCCTGGTTATATGGACCATCTTCCAAGGATGCCTTTCCAAAGGTCCACGATAACCAGGATCCTTCCCATCGTAAACCAGTTGAAGATACAGGCCATGCCCGAAAGCCGCCGCCTCAAGTAAAAAGAGGAAGAGGTGATACAACGATCATGTGCTGCCTGCACAGAAACCGGTCGCCGGGTCTATACACAATACGGATCCCAGACTCAGGGCCCATTCCATGATGCATTCCACGAGGCCCTTGAGTCTCGGGATCCGGATTGATCGTAAACTATGTGAAGATTCAGGCCAAAGCTCGGAGCCGGTATGTCTTCGGCGCAAAGACCGTCGCGCTATGCTTGCGAAACCAGCCTTCAAGGTATGCCGCCAACCCGCCGCGCCTCGGGCCAGGATGAACCATCAGGCCACCGGCGCGAGCTCTATGGCGGAATACCTGGCAGACATCGTAAATCACTGTAGTTTTGCGCAAAGCAAGCCCGGCGTGACGAGTTTCCCGGCGCGGGGAATTGGCGCTATGCCTGCGGATCAGGATCACCTGCGCCTCGGTTCTATGACGACTCGGGAGACCCGAAGTCGTCACCAAACGAGGAGCAGGCGTCCATCGTAAACCAATGAAGTGCCGCGCAGAGTAGGACCGGCGCCGATATCGTCAGCACAGGCGGAGAATGGTTAGATCCGCAAACCAGTTCATGCCCGCATCCCTTCCACGGCAGGCGCCTTTCCTGCGTGCCGGATGAGCGATCCGCTCATCTCTTCACGCCATCAGGCGCCTTTGTAGAGAGGATGCGCGCAATCACATCGTAAATAGTTGTAGTTATGTGCCACGCGGATTTGCCGTCTCAACATCACCTTGCGCGGGTGTACAGGCAGTAGTCCATCAGATCCGTTGCAGCCGGCCGCCTTCGTCGGATGCCGCCTGAAGGCGGCCGGCTTTCAACCTTAAAGCTATTGGAGTTCGCGCCAGGATGGAAAGTTGCCTGAATACATAGACAGGAGGGGTTGCCGGTGTTCACCTATGACTGGCTCAAGCTCATAGCCGGATCGCCATACACTGAAAACCTGTGGATAGACCTGCCCAAGAAGACGCTGCTGTTCAAAAACAAGCCGATTGTCGACAAAGGCAAATTGGTTGGGCATGAAGTGTCTCTTCCGGACGGCTCTGTTACAGAATTATCCGGCCTGATTGACTTCCAAGGCGAGTCTTACGCCGAGATCGAACGGCTGTATGCGCAATACAAACGCTCCGTACCGGGCAGGCAAGAGCGCCTGAACAAAGGCAATTTCAAGGCGTGTTCAAGCGATCAATTGAGCTATACGGAGCTTGAGAACAACATGCCGCGGCGGGAGGCGCGGATTCTGCTTGAGGGCTTCATTATTCTAACAGCCGCCATAGGATTGATTCCATGG
>JAVIWB010002251.1:0-30050 GCA_031893035.1 Dermolepida albohirtum | reverse complement strand
TCGGCGGCCTCTCGGCGACGGCGCGGACACTGCCGGATGCGTATTGACGTCCGGAATCGAATGCTTCAAACCGGAACCTGCTACGACGTCGCGTTCTCGAGTTATGACCGGAAAACCGAAAATTTTTGCGAAAATTCAAACTGCCACTGCGGCCAAACGGTTCGCTCTACAGCGATGCGCGTGTGCTCATTTTAATCCTTGTGAAGAGTACATTCATTGGTGAAAATTTTGTGGCGATTGGACGAAAAATGTGGAAGCTATGGCCGTTTGACGATTTTTTCGATTTTTTTGAACCTCAAGTGATGAAATTTAAAAAACGGAAAAATCAAAGTGTGGATTTTCGACGTTTTGATGACTCTATTTTATGTATTCGAACCCGCTGATTACGAAAAACGCATCGGGAATGCGCTAGCTCTTTCGGTTCTCGAGATATTCGCGAAAAACTAAATTTGGTGAAGTCGAAAAAATTAAAATTGCGATTTTCGCCGTTTCGATGGTCCTATCGTACGTATTTTGATCTCCTGATTCAGAAACAACCCCTACTTGGCATCGTATCTCTTACGGTTCTCGAAAAAAATAAAGTTGCGATTTTCGCCGATTCGATGGTTCTATCTTATGTATTTTGATCTGCTGATTCAGAAAATGTACCTATTTGGCATCGTATCTCTTTCGGTTCTCGAGATATTCGCAAAAAACACTTTTGCAAGTTGGGAAAATCGCGAAAATTTTGGATTTTCGTTCAAATCGGCATGCTATCTCGCGAACCAATGGCCTCTCGGCGACGGCGCGGACACTGCCGGATGCGTATTGACGTCCGGAATCGAATGCTTCAAACCGGAACCTGCTACGATGTCGCGTTCTCGAGTTATGACCGGAAAACCGAAAATTTTTGCGAAAATTCAAACTGCCACTGCGGCCAAACGGTTCGCTCTACAGCGATGCGCGTGTACTCATTTTAATCCTTGTGAAGAGTACATTCATTGGTGAAAATTTTGTGGCGATTGGACGAAAAATGTGGAAGTTATGGCCGTTTGACGATTTTTGCGATTTTTTTGAACCTCAAGTGATGAAATTTAAAAAACGGAAAAATCAAAGTGTGGATTTTCGACGTTTTGATGACTCTATTTTATGTATTCGAACCCGCTGATTACGAAAAACGCATCGGGAATGCGCTAGCTCTTTCGGTTCTCGAGATATTCGCGAAAAACTAAATTTGGTGAAGTCGAAAAAATTAAAATTGCGATTTTCGCCGTTTCGATGGTCCTATCGTACGTATTTTGATCTCCTGATTCAGAAACAACCCCTACTTGGCATCGTATCTCTTACGGTTCTCGAAAAAAATAAAGTTGCGATTTTCGCCGATTAGATGGTTCTATCTTATGTATTTTGATCTGCTGATTCAGAAAATGTACCTATTTGGCATCGTATCTCTTTCGGTTCTCGAGATATTCGCAAAAAACACTTTTGCAAGTTGCGAAAATCGCGAAAATTTTGGATTTTCGTTCAAATCGGCATGCTATCTCGCGAACCAAGGGCCTCTCGGCGACGGCGCGGACACTGCCGGATGCGTATTGACGTCCGGAATCGACTGCTTCAAACCGGAACCTGCTACGACGTCGTGCTCTCGAGTTATGACCGGAAAACCGAAAATTTTTGCGAAAATTCAAACTGCCACTGCGGCCAAACGGTTCGCTCTACAGCGATGCGCGTGTGCTCATTTTAATCCTTGTGAAGAGTACATTCATTGTTGAGAATTTTGTGGCGATAGGACGAAAAATGTGGAAGTTATGGCCGTTTGACGATTTTTGCGATTTTTTTGAACCTCAAGCGATGAAATTTAAAAAACGGAAAAATCAAAGTGTGGATTTTCGACGTTTTGATGACTCTATTTTATGTATTCGAACCCGCTGATTACGAAAAACGCATCGGGAATGCGCTAGCTCTTTCGGTTCTCGAGATATTCGCGAAAAACTAAATTTGGTGAAGTCGAAAAAATTAAAATTGCGATTTTCGCCGTTTCGATGGTCCTATCGTACGTATTTTGATCTCCTGATTCAGAAACAACCCCTACTTGGCATCGTATCTCTTACGGTTCTCGAAAAAAATAAAGTTGCGATTTTCGCCGATTCGATGGTGCTATCTTATGTATTTTGATCTACTGATTCAGAAAATGTACATATTTGGCATCGTATCTCTTTCGGTTCTCGAGATATTCGCAGAAAATACTTTTCCAAGTTGCGAAAATAGCGAAATTTTTTGATTTTCATTCAAATCGGCATGCTATCTCGCGAACCAAAGGCTTCTCGGCGACCGCGAAGGCATTTCCGGATGCGTATTGACGTCCGTAATATTGAATTCAATTAAATATAAATTTGTGATTTTGAATTGTAAAAGGCAAATTTACGCAGAAGTATTTATAAGTAGCATCATCATCATCATGCAAATTTAAAATTTATATTTCGCTTTTCTTTTCTTTTTCATTATTTTATATTAATTGAAATGAAAAATTTAAAATTTCAAACGTAAGAAAAGTGAAGAAGTTACAGGATAAAAGTTAATCCATATACTAATGTTTAATTAAAATTCAGAAAATACAATAGTGTTTGACACCGGGATTTAATTAAAGTTAAAAAATTGAGTAAGTAAATATAAAACGTTAGATAAAAAAAACATTGATTAGATGCACTGTTCCAATTTGTAAACGTGATTTACATTGTTTCATGAAATGCGCTAATTTACGACTTATTTATGGTCAATTTAAACCAATGGTTGTTATTCATCAATAACAATGATAAATTTGATATTTTGCCTACGTGTAATTTGCGAATTAAAGTTTATTTTTAGTTACAGCGGCTGGCGTTTACGTTCCTGCGTAACCTATTTCATATACTGATATATATTTTTTTGTATGTTAACATTGACACAGATCTTTCATTACATACATATAATATAATGTACGTCTGGCTATTTTGTTTTTATTGAAGTTGTAATATTTTGTAATTTATTACGATATACACATTTTAAGAGAAATATTGTCTTAACGTAACAAGACTAACAAGCCCTGGGGCTACGAAAGTTTTGCTTATATAAACCTTGTATGCTTTACGTATAGAGAGTTACCGGCAAAGAACGAATTTTCACTTTGTTAAATTAAGGAAGAAAGGCAATTTTGAATGTGAACTTTTAATAACAAATTTAGCTTTACTAAATAAAAAGTATTTGAAATTATTTTTAAGAAACGCCACTTTTAATTTAAAACAGCAACTTAGAAACCATATTGTGACTTTATAAGTTAAAGAAAACAATAGCAACGAAAACTCATATAGTGGAGGAAAAATATGCAATTTATAAAGTAGTGTATTCATGAAAACGGCTTAATACGTTATAGATAGGGTTGGAATTAATGAAAAAATCATGCCCTTCAGTGAAGAATCGAACTCCAGACGTCCGCTTACCGGGCGGGTGCTCTATTGTTGAACTAAAGAGGATTGTGAGACTTGATTCTTTAAAGAATTAATGATTGATTGACTGGAGAGCATTATTTCTTCGTTAATCGTTTCTTTTTCAGTCTCACATTCCGCCAAATTATCCTCGTATATGACTCCGGCAGAGCTAACTACGTTGGTCTATATACAACATTACTTCAAGTTAACATTTCTCTATGGTTTCATAAATATCAACGAGGCTTGCAAATGTCTTTTATACTAAAATTTACATTTTTAATGTACTTATTTCTTTAAAAAGTCGTCGTAGTTCCTCTAACCCAATATAGTTCACCAAAACTCAAAGGATATCAAACTTCTAACACTATGGCCAGTGAAAAAAGGAAAACATTTCCTCAATTGTTGATAGATTTCAAAGTGTTTAAATGAATTCGAATATTCCATACTTCACCAATGTCACCTACTATATCATTTATTCAAGAATCTGAGATATCTATGAGAACTATCTTAGAATCAGATATGCTGCTTTCACTGAAAAATGTCCAAAAACAAAGCTCAGTTGGTAATGACAATATCTAATTTCTTTCATAGAAACTGCTCATATATTACTTATTTTGCTTCTTCACTATTTGTTTAATTTATAATTATCTGCGTCAACTCTTTCAGATTGATAGAAAATTGCTAGGTTATCTTCTGTGCACAAGAAGGCCAAAGGTATTCATTTGAGTTGATTTAGTTAAGGCTTATCGAACTTCTTGGGAGCGATTATGGATTTGGAGGAGTGTCACCAATAAGTGGAGCACAAATTCTGTTGAAGTCTATACATTGTCCGTCAGATTAGGAGGAATAAATGCTTACATTTCCAAAGAAAGTGAATTAAAATTTTGCATAGAAGGAAAATTACCTAAACAGTCCAGGACTTCGGGAGCTGTATATGCTGCCATTGTGGATTAGATTACATTGCATAAAATAGCCATAGAATCTATTTCACTACGACCTTTTCTCAAATCTGTTGTGCTCTTTGCCAGAGTACATTCTGTAGCCTAATGCTTTTAACTAAATCTAACAGTGAAAGGGTTTTTTGCGACGTAGAATTTCGCTTCAAAGATCTCCCACACAAATTGCCCTCACAGTTTCTTCTTCTACATGACAGAATCTACATATTATTCACATGCTTGCTGAATTTAAAACACCCTGTTAGTAAATCCGCTATCATTCAAAAACATCCAAAAATAAACTTTCCATTTTTACTCAATCGATTCATTATAAAACAAGTATTTATAGCCAACTCTAAGCTCTAATAATACGTGTAATAAACATGTCCTTGAACGAACTATTACACAAGTTTAAATCATTGTGAAAAGCTGGGGAAATCAAGAAGACAATACGAATGAAAGGATGAAAACGACTTACCGCATATTCAGTTATAAAAACACAATTTTCCAGCGAGAAATAAATATTCATACCAATACCAATATCTGAAAATAATAGGCAGAAATTCAACGCAAATATAGAGATAGGATTATTAAAAAAAAAATTGAAGGAAAATCCTAAAGAAACTTCGAAAGCAGGCTAATATTACATCTGTGGACTTCATTATCGAGCAGAGCAATGAATTGGTCATATCAATAAATAATGACTGGAATAGGAAGACGAACGTAGAGATACAAAAAACGAAAAGAGAAAAGACTACGGAGGCCTGAAGGCAAGAAGTGAAGAAAATGGCTGAATTGAGAACATATTACGATTCGATTTTACAGACTCTAATAAAAAGAAAACGCAAAAAGGCAAAGTAAAGATAGAAGATTTAGGAAGTCGATAAAAAAGCACATACTACTATGTTTAAATACAGAATTGTATTCACTTTTCGAATTCTAATTTGTTATAATGAATAAACTTTTCATTTCTTTATCTAACATTCGAATAGTCTATCGACGAAAGTTTAATTATTTCAAGAGTTGAATTAAGCAATATATAAGATAAAATATATAGAAGTTAGTAAGCATGCTTACATAAAAATATGCGATTTTATTTCGGTTCGTTTTGTAAGTCCTCGTTCGCACCTTAATTGATATTTCCCGCATGACTGGAGACAGTTTTTTACTCACTTGTTACATTTACCGCAATGACGATAAAATTTATTTGATTCATTTGTACCTATTCAAGTAAATGTTATCCTAATCACACCATTAATGGACTGATACGAGAACGAAAAATACATTTTTACTGGTTTGAAATAAGGTACGAAGATCGATTTTTTACGTTCGACTGCTACTATGTGATATTCCATACCTAAATTTGACGTCCCTATATCACTTTTATTAGAAATTCGTGACTAAATTGTATTCAGATCTATTGTAATCTTTATATTAACCTCGAAATATTGTAGGGTATTTCGAGCGTCACTTTTTTTGTATAATCTGTCAAAAAAATACTAAAATTCGAATAAAAAATATAGCACCAGGCAATCTTCCAAATCATTTATTTCAATTAATATGCTTTCTTTCGCAACGTGGAGTTTGTTGTGATCAGTTAACTGGTTAATAACCTAATAAGTAGAAAGAGCTGTTCTATAAATTCACGTTAACTGATCAGAGTGGTAAATTTTTACCAGCGCGGCAGGATAGGGTTCGTTTAGTAAGTACATGCGAACAAACATATAACAGAGTAGAGCGATCGGCCTTGTATGGGTCACCGTAAATATTTAGTAGGTATCATATTTATTACGAACCTGGCGTGCTGACGAATGTGATCGCTGTACTGATCACTGTTGAATGATTAAATCTGCGTAACCTTTCTTTCCATGGATAAATTAAGTCGAGGAAAAATAAAAAGACATCAAGTGCTAAATTAGATGAAGACGGGGCACGACACTAGCTGGGATTTTGTTCAAAACTAATAATGGCTGAATTTTCATGAATTAGAAGATGATTATGGTACAGAATTGAATGACTTTTTGCATCAAAACTGTCTCGTACAAGATGAATTCTAGAAAATTTCGAGATAAATTGTTTAGCTTGGTGTAGAAAATTCTTTCTGGATATTAACCTTAAATGTATAGAAACAAATCAACGTTGTCTTTAGCTTTTCTGAGCGACACTTTTTTAGATATTCCTCTAGATTCAGCGTTCTGGCATATTGTTTTGGGCTCCTACTTAAAAAACGCAACGATCCTTTGACATGATCGTTGCTAATTATGAACAAAAAAAAGCAAAAAAGAAACTCCACTCCAACCACATTCATATTTGTGTCTTGGATATGTATTTCGACAACTAAATTGTCATTAGCAGAAAACTAAACATAGTGTCGACATTGGCCCACAGTAAAGTTACACAGAATAAACCATAAAATACTCATTTGGAGACTCCGTGTTTGTGCGGGGCATTGGTCAATGGCCTGCATAAACACGGAGCGTTAGTGAGGGCCAATACACGACGAGTGTATTTAACTTCGTGCTGATGATAGCAACTCGAACTATATATCCAGGGCTTTTGCGTTTTTTGATTTTTCAATTACCTCCTACAACCTCCAAAGAAAGTTCGAATTATTATTACTAACTCATTGAAAATTGTTGATGATATAATACTATTTCAATTGTTATTTATCCTATTCCTATCGTGTGTGTGTTTGTGGTCTCTCCTCTCTTTCAAGTGAATGCTGAGGACTTGAGATCTTAAATCTAGCCATGAGCACGGGCATAATAATAACTCATGACCTGCCAATGTCTTCTATAATTGGCATTCAGATGTTAGGAGATGCGAAGATATGGATTATTATTATTAAAAGAAATGCTGTGCATTTGTGGGATAAAACGAACCATGAGGGACAATTAATAAACTTCTTTGGCAAAACTAGGTTAGAAAATTTGATAACATTCGTCATATTCTCAAAATGAAATACTTTCAGATTTTTATTTTTTCCATTGGCGCAAAAGTTTTTGAATGAGAAACTTTTTTATATCCAAGACGACGTTGAAAAGAGTGCTTCAGTCTTAAACCGGCAAAACTTTTCGAAGAAGTCTTAAAAAGGCTGCCTACATGATAGAAGACTCGCTAAATTTATTTTGAGCTACTATTGAAAATGACAACATAGTTGTCAGAATCGTACGAAGTGGGTTGCTAAATTACAATATTTATTAACTTTTTTTAAAATTTTTTGCACGTCCAGTCTCTATATTCATGAACATGATTTGATATCAAATTTAAACGTTATTTTTGTATGTATTTTAATAAAAGTTTCGGATATTAAAAGCGTATAAAAACATCAATAACTGGCTCTTATCTAAGCTTTAGTTCTACATAAAAATTTAAAATATCTGCAGAAAACTACGAACACTAGCTTATTTCCACGATTATAAATAACTTATACACATTCCCAGCTGTATTATACAGATGCCACTAATCTGTTCGTAACTGTATATCTTCAAAATTATCCAAATATTTAAGTATAATAAAAAGCTGCACAATATCGTAGTATGTGACGCATCTTTTCACATGTAAGAATGATAAACATCTAAAAATGTATGTACACATGTATTCTAGGAGCAGTGACGTCCGTCAGCGTCAATGTTGCTTCCTGTTGCAAAATCAAGACATATTTTAAATAAAATAATAGTTAAGACATTCAACAGGATTTTGGCAGTTATTTTATATTGATTTTTGTATGTATTTTATTAGTTTAGAACTGCGTTATCGCTTTCATAATTTACTTAAAATATTAACGGTGGCGATAAATGTTTGATACTCATTTTGAAATGCAAGATTAAAGTTAATAAAAACTGTTGGTACTACTGAATCCAGTGGCCGAGATCGTGCGATTATCAATATTAAGAATTTCTTGCGTTATATTAAGAGACTCGAATCTGAACTGCTGGTGGCATGATTAGTAAGGCAGCCGTCTGGCAAACGGCAGATACGCGTTCGAATCCTGCCCCAATGCGGAAATTTTTAATTAATTTCTGTGATTATAATCAACGATGGTTTAACAAATAAATACCAATTTTTACCATACAAAACCGTTACAAATTAAAATAAACGAGTTGAGCAAGAAAATGTTCTTTTTTAATTGATTGATTGATTGATTTATTTATTTAGCATTTCTTGTTGCTCTTTAGTATAATACATAGGTATACAATTTCAAATCAAATATTAAAATTTTTCACAAAAAAACACATTAAATTAAAAGTATACATTTAAATTCAAAAATGATTGGTACTTAACATTAATCTGGTACGTAGACTTCCGCGGTCGTGGTCCATGCTATCTGCTTCTGGGTTTCCGGGCTGGAACCGCGTCACTTGTATATCTGCCGATGTTTCGTACCCATTTGTATGGGACATCTTCAGGGCTGAACTACTGCACTGAAACTGAACTTAGTTTCAGTGCTGTAGTTCAGCCCTGAAGATGTTTCATAAAAAGGGTACGAAACGGCGGCAGATATACAAGTGCCGCGGTTCCAGCCCGGAAACCCAGAAGCAGATAGGTACTTAACATTGTTTAAAAATTTCTCTTGACATGTTCAATAATCCCACGTTTAAATACATAATAATTTATTTCATTTTTTATTTCTGGAGGTATTTCATTGAAAACTTTCAGACCTTTATAAAATATAACATTTTGACAAAAACTTGTTGTTGCCAAAGGTAATCTATAAGTTGGCGTTTCTCGAATTGTATGGTTGGAGTTCAACTACATTGACCAGATATCGCTGCATATAGTTTGGCATATTTCCTGTCTTAATTTTAAATATAAATAATACAGTGTTCATAACGAGTCGTTGATTGACGGAGAGCCACTGTAGTTTATTCAACATATCACTTATGTGTGTCATTCTGTTGCATCTCAGAATACAGCGCATGCCTTTATTTTGTAATTTCTGTAGTCTTCCCTTCATTTGCTGATTACCTAAGAATAATATCGCGGAGCAGTACTCAAAATGCGGTTTTATAATTGTGTTGTAGATAATAGTTGCAGTGACAGTTGAAACCCCATAGCGGATTCTTTTCAAAAATGCAATTTTTGTCGATATCTTTTTGCAAACATATTCAAAATGCGGTATGAAACTCAAATCATCGTCCACTATTATACCCAAATATTTTATTTCTTTTACTTTTCCAATATTTTCATTCTCAATACATATGTTACAATTTGAATATCCATTGATCAACGTTGCTTTTGTTTTATTCGTGTTTAACTTTATTTTATTCATTTTAAGATATTTCTCAATTTTTGCCAAGTCTTCATTTATGTTATTTACACAGAATATGCATGAATTATGTTTATCTTTTAATTAAAACTTAATAACTTATTGGATTTTGGTTAGGTAAGCTATAGCATTGTTTATTGTTATTTAAGTAATATAAAAACATACATGTGCGCAAACACTTATAACCGGTAGTGTATCTAGGACAGAGCACGGAGAGTGCTCGAATTAAACTCGCTCGCGAACGAATTCAATTCGAGCGAGTTATATTTTCTATTGGGTTGGCAACTAAGTACTTTCGGTTTTTACTGATAGAGAGCGTTGCTTTATTTTTTGTATAACGTATGTTAGTGCTGTACTTTACCGTTTGTCGCGTGATACTAGTCACATTGACGTAACAGAAGCAAGTAGTGCGTGATTTTTATTAAAGCTATTAGTTGTGCGTTAATTTTAAATCGAGTGCAGAAACGAACATTTTCGAAATATTTTACTATTTTATTTCCGTAAAGGAAAGAAAGCTGCTGCGGCTCACAAAAAGATATGTGAAGTTTATGGTGCTAATTGCTTAACAGAGCGCACGTGTCGGAATTGGTATAAACAATTCCGTTCTGGAGATTTTTCCCTCAAAGATGAGCAACGTTCTGGTCGGCCTACTGAAGTTGATGATGACCAAATCAAAGTCCTAATTGAAGAGGATCGTCATATAACTGTTCGAGAGGTTGCGGAGAGGCTACATGTATCGCACACAACAATTGAAAAACATTTAAAATGTCTTGGGCTAGTTAAGAAGCTTAATATTTGGGTACCTCACGAATTGAAAGAAACTCATTTAACACAAAGAATCAACTTATGCGATATGCACCTTAGACGAAATGAAACGGACCCTTTCTTAAAAAGAATCATCACTGGTGATGAAAAATGGGTCCTGTAGAGTAACATAGTTCGAAAACGATCATAGAGCAAATACGATAAACCAGCTCAAACCACATCGAAAGCTGAATTGCATCCAAAAAAGATCATGCTGTCAGTTTGTTGGGATTACAAAGGTGTTGTGCTTTTTGAGCTGCTTCCAAGGAACCAAGCGATCAATTCTGATGTTTACTGTCAACAATTAATGAAACTGGATGAAGCAATCAAAGAAAAACGGCCAGAATTGTCAAATCGGAAAGGTGTAGTTTTCCACCAAGATAATGCAAGGCCTCACACATCTTTGGCAACTCGTGGGAAACTATTGGAGCTTGGCTGGGCACATCCCCCATACAGCCCTGATCTAGCACCATCTGATTACCATTTATTTCGAAATTTGCAGACTTCTTTGAATGGTAAAACTTTCACAAATGACGATGACCTTCACTCGCACCTGGTTCAGTTTTTTGCTGATAAGGACCAGAAATTATATGAGCGCGGAATCATGCAGCTGAAAGAAAGATGGCAAAAGGTCATTGAGCAAAATGGAAAATATATAATTGATTAAAAACTATTCTTTGTTTAAAAAAAAGTGTTTTATTTTATACTACAAAACCGAAAGTACTTAGTTGCCAACCCAATATATTAAAAAGAACTATTCTTACGAGTTGAGTTTGTGCTCGCGGGTTAAATAAGAAAACTCGCGAGCACGAATTTTAAAACGAACGAATTAAATAAAATTGTGGTCGCAAGCAGTATTTTTTTCCTACTCTGCTCACGAGTTGGATTTGTGCTCGCGAGTTTAATAATAAAACCTTAACTGCGATTTGTTTTAATAATGAAAAATTATAGAGGATAATAAGACAGATGGGATTTATTTAAAATCTTCAGATTATCGATAGATGTAGCAGGTAATATGCACTCTCAGTAGCTCAGTGTACGTTAAATGCGAGTGTTGCTTAAGGTATTTTATTGCATTTCGTCGCAAAGCTTGAATATTAAATAAAATATTCACTTGTTTTCTAATACCTATCAGCATATTGCGACAAACTTTTAAATAACTTTGTTATTCAAATTGGATTCATAAAAAACGTTTACAGCATACTAAAGAAGCAATAAATGCATATAATTAAAGTGTTAATAAATATTTATGAACGAAAAGTACGTTAAATTAATTTCCCATTGTTACTGAGCAATTCTAAATAATAATTTGAATAGCCTATATCTCGCAAGTATATATTATACTTCGATTAATATTTTCATTCAATTAACAAAGAGTAAACACATTAGAACACATACAGATATGTATACATGTATACAAATATTCACAAACGTATATACGAGGTGTGATTATAAATAAAACCGGGCTAATCGTTCTGTGAGCGAGACAGAGTCAAACGCTCAGTGGGGCCGTGGCCGTTCGAAGCGGATCTTGCATCTGTATTCTGTCGGGATTGTGTATTTCAAGTAGGTACCTGAAAGTTAAACTGTGAATGAACACCACCACATTGAAGTCCTGATTACTCTTTATGAACGAGTAAAAACCGAAGTGGATTGTGGAAAAACAAGTCGCATCTCCGGCATATACTGCACTGTCTGTCAAGAGTTTTTGGTAAAGCATGATGTCTCTGTGTTAGAACATCTACTCTATTCGCCGAATCTCGCCCTATGTGACTTTTTCCTATTTCCCAAGGTGAAATCAGCACTGAAAGGAGTTGGAATTTGAGACAGCGGAAGCTGTGAAGGAAAAAGCGATGGAGACCATGAACTTCTGTATACGTATTTCGACAACTAAGTTGTCATCATTAGCAGATAGTTAATCACAGTGTCGCACCTGGAACCAATAAGTCCTGTACGGACTTTGTGGTTCCAGGTGCGACACTGTGATTAATTATCTGCTGATAACGACAACTTAGTTGTCAAAATGTGTATACAGAATACGAAAATTATTATAGTTATTAAATTGACATATACTAACCTTAATTAATTAATTTATTCAACCAGTCCCTATTAAAATTTACCTTGGAATGATTTACCAAAAAACCGTTGCAAAAAAATTTGAAAATATGACGACTGCATGGATATTTAAAAATGTATAACCGCATGACTATACTGACCAAGTTAAAAACAATCATTAATAAAACATAATATGATTTCATAAGCTTGTTTTTCTTTTAACCCCTTCATACACTGAATAATGTGATCTCCCTATGGTTGATCACTGAAGGTTGATATATAACCCCTTGCCACATTAATTTACGTATTCTGTATACGTATTTCGACGACTAAGTTGTCATCATCAACAGATAATTAACAGTGTCGCACCTGGAAAACTTCGGCGAAAAATACCCGTACGAAAACAAACTCCGTACACGATCCGTACCGTTGAGAACCAAAATGTACACTGTGTTAATCAACCACGGGCTCCATCAAAATTACCTCCCTATGGTTGGCAACACAAAATTACCCAAAATTAGAGTATTTTTATCTTTGTATGTTAGTGTCACTTTTTCGTGTGTGTGTGTCAAATAAATATTTTAAGTACTTAAAATATAGTTAAAGATAAAACTCAGAATTAAACAGTAGCACCAATCGTACATTGATCCCAATTTAAGTATTCTGTTGCCAACTGTGGACAGATGTCATGTTCACCCTGTATCTTCTTTTCTAAGTATACAAAATTCTAAATATTTAGATCAAGTGTCGTGTAAAAAATACACATCGAGACATGGAAAACCCGAAGAAATAACTAGAAATACCAAGTTGTATAAAAGAGTTAAAAGTACGCGGATGTATGTACATACGAGTATGTCTACTGCTTCATCATTCGATATATTGAATATATTTCGTATGCATACGTCGATAATTTATCAATTAATTTTCGGAAAAAATTACGTAATTATGTTATTGGCAAGGTTATTAAATTGACATAAGGTGGGGAAATAGTATTAAATATATCAAATTTCCTAAATTTCTCTGTGAGTAGCAAAAAATATGGCCTTATCTAAATAGGTTTTAATCAATTCAAATTGTTCCTGCAATTTCGATAATATACTATTTATCAAACGATATCAATAACACACGTGAAGATAACTTTTAATCAGAAAATAATATTAATATTTATGTAGCGTACATGTGGTACAAAAAATTTCGCATGAAACCATAATATTTTTCCTCGTGAGAGTGATTAGTCGTATTTTAATCAGCCAATTTCGTTTTAAAGCCTACTATCATATATTTTGGCAGCTCACATTTCAAGATTTCTATTTATAAAGAAAAAGTTTTTGATTATCAGTTTTTTTTGTCGTGGATTTTGAAAATTCAGGTCCACAGTACAAGTAAGAAGAATGTTGTGTGAAGTGTATGGACAAGACGTCTTAAGAGAACGCGAATGCAAAATTTCCTTCTGGTATTTCCGATGTCAAAGATAAGTAGGAAGATAGTTGTGTGAAGTCTATGGATAAGACGTCCTAAGATAATGCCAATGCAAAATTTCCTTATGGTATTTTCGATGTCAAAGATAAGTAAGAAGATAGTTGTGTGAAGTCTATGGATAAGACGTCTTAAGAGAAAGCTAATGCAAAATTTCCTTCTGGTATTTTCGATGTCAAAGATAAGTAGGAAGATAGTTGTGTGAAGTCTATGGATAAGACGTTCTAAGAGAATGCCAATGCAAAATTTCCTTCTGGTATTTCCGATGTCAAAGATAAGTAAGAAGATAGTTGTGTGAAGTCTATGGATAAGACGTCTTAAAAGAAAGCCAATGCAAAATTTCCTTCTGGTATTTTCGATGTCAAAGATAAGTAAGAAGATAGTTGTGTGAAGTCTATGGATAAGACGTCTTAAGAGAAAGCCAATGCAAAATTTCCTTCTGGTATTTTCGATGTCAAAGATAAGTAAGAAGATAGTTGTGTGAAGTCTATGGATAAGACGTCTTAAGAGAAAGCTAATGCAAAATTTCCTTCTGGTATTTTCGATGTCAAAGATAAGTAGGAAGATAGTTGTGTGAAGTCTATGGATAAGACGTCCTAAGAGAATGCCAATGCAAAATTTCCTTCTGGTATTTCCGATGTCAAAGATAAGTAAGAAGATAGTTGTGTGAAGTCTATGGATAAGACGTCCTAAGATAATGCCAATGCAAAATTTCCTTCTGGTATTTCCGATGTCAAAGATAAGTAAGAAGATAGTTGTGTGAAGTCTATGGATAAGACGTCTTAAAAGAAAGCCAATGCAAAATTTCCTTCTGGTATTTTCAATGTCAAAGATAAGTAAGAAGATAGTTGTGGGAAGTCTATGGATAAGACGTCTTAAGAGAAAGCCAATGCAAAATTTCCTTCTGGTATTTTCGATGTCAAAGATAAGTAAGAAGATAGTTGTGTGAAGTCTATGGATAAGACGTCTTAAGAGAATGCCAATGCAAAATTTCCTTCTGGTATTTTCGATGTCAAAGATAAGTAAGAAGATAGTTGTGTGAAGTCTATGGATAAGACGTCTTAAGAGAAAGCCAATGCAAAATTTCCTTCTGGTATTGTCGATGTCAAAGATAAGTAAGAAGATAGTTGTGTGAAGTCTATGGATAAGACGTCTTAAGAGAAAGCCAATGCAAAATTTCCTTCTGGTATTTTCGATGTCAAAGATAAGTAAGAAGATAGTTGTGTGAAGTCTATGGATAAGACGTCTTAAGAGAATGCCAATGCAAAATTTCCTTCTGGTATTTTCGATGTCAAAGATAAGTAAGAAGATAGTTGTGTGAAGTCTATGGATAAGACGTCTTAAGAGAATGCCAATGCAAAATTTCCTTCTGGTATTTCCGATGTCAAAGATGCTTGTTCTGGAACACCGATTGAAGTTGATAAAGACAAAATAAAGGTACTGATTGAATCAAAACACTGACTAACGAGACTAATTTGGTCGACGTCCCATGAAATGGGAAATCACCTGGTTTGTCGTCAAAGCTTCCACCTGTTCTAAAAGAAAGATTTGCTCCATTGCATTGACGTCTGTACTACTAAAACATGAAAAAAATGACCAATTTCTGAAGCGAATCATAACTGAGGATGAAAATGAATTATTTACAATAATGTTGTTCGCAAACGATTATAGATCAGAAGAGATGAGCCGATTCAAAGTACTTCGAAAGCCGATATTCATAAAAATGTTATGGGGTTTTAGAGGAATTGCTTTTTTGAGCTTCGACCGGACAATTTCACAATTAATTAGTGTACTGACACTGATTGGGCAAACTGAAACAAAAGCGATTAGAATTGTTTAACATAAAAGGTGTTACAGATTGGACAGTTGAAATTTGGAAGCGTTTAAAATCTCCAGACGGTCGCGAAAGTGTATGGGGAAGAACTGGATGAAGACATCATGACTGCATAATCTCTCAAAGGGAGCTTCAAGAATGTTCTGGGGAGACATTTGTTTTGACGTCCACACGGAGTTAATTCCTATTCGCCAAAGGTCAATGAATGCTGGATACTACTTAGAAAACATTATTCTAGACCATATAATGCCTTTTGCTTCATTTTTAGGGAACAATTTCATTTTCATGCAGGATAATGCGAGGTCCCACATCGCTAGATAAGTTTTAGATTACTTACGAGAGATCAATATTGAAATCATGGACTGACCACCACGAAGCCAAGACTAAAATTCAATTAAGCAGCTTTGGAATGCTCTAAAAATATTAGTAAGGCGAGATTTATCGAGTTGGTAAATCTTGCTTTTAAAGCCATTCTTTTGTAGAATAATATTCCTCAAAGTAATCAAACATTTGATAACGAGTTTACCACGGCGAATACAAAGAGTTGTCAGAACTAGGAGAGGTGTCGTTATTTTTATTAATTTCGTTCTTCCATTTTCTTAATTTATAAAGCTTTTTAAGGTTTCCAGTAATCGTTTTGTTTCTGAATTTGTAATTGAATTGAATTTTTGTAATTTTTGCCATAACTTTCCATTGAAAACCAAGTTAATTGATGATTTAAATATCTCCAGTTAAATTGTTTTATGACGATGTTAAAAAATAAGTCACCGATTTTTTAAAACTTGTATGGAATTATTTCAGTGGTGGGTTAATTTTGAATTTTAAGTTTATTACAGGAGGTTTAAAACAAATTTCGAATATAAAAACACTATATTTACTACCTTTACAGTAAATATTGCATTGTAGAATCCACGATCAGATAAAATATATTAGGTGCGCAACTAAGTTCTCGCTGTTTTTCAAGAGATTGCTCCAGTAGTAAGTGCTGGTCGATTGTGACATAACCAAAACGTCATGAACCAAGCTTAGACATATGGTAAACAAACCGCTTTGACATATTAGTGATTTTGTTTTTGCGTCATATACTTTTGGTTGTGTGAAAATGTCTGATTTTGTGTCAAATAATCGTTGCTTTTCTTCTTTCATTCGAAGAAAACGGCGGCTGAAGCGCATCGAGAACTCCAAAAAGTTTACGGAGATGCTGCTCTAAGTGAAACAACGTGCCGTGATTGGTTCCGTCGCTTCAAAGACGGTGATTTCGATGTTGACGACCGTTCGCGTGAAGGAAGACCAAAAACCTTCGAAGACGATGAATTGAAGGCAGTGCTCGGTGAGGATCCCTGCCAAACGCAAAAAGAGCTTGCTTCAGCATTAGGAGTTACCCGCCAAGCCATTTCCCAGCGATTGCATGCGTTGGGAAAGATTCAAAAACAAGGAACTTGGGTTCCTCATGATTTGAAGCCAAGAGACGATGAGCGTCGTTTTTTCGCCTGTGAACAACTGCTCCAGCGGCAAAAAATGAAGGGTTTTCTTCATTGCATCGTTACGGGTGATGAAAAATTGATTCATTACAGCAACCCAAAGAGAACAAAATCATGGGGACTGCCCGGTCATGCTTCTACGTCGTCGGTTCGGTCGAATATTCACGCTGCGAAGGTTTTCCTGTGTATTTGGTGGGACCAGGGCGGTGTTATTTATTATGAGCTGTTGAAACCGAACGAAACAATCACTGGGGAACGGTATCGAACTCAATTAATGCGATTGAGCCGAGCACTGCACGAAAAGCGGCCACAATACGAGCAGAGGCACGAAAAAGTAATTCTACAGAATGACAACGCTCGGCCTCACGTTACCCAACCCGTTAAAACCTACTTAGAAACGCTCAAATGGGAGGTCCTACCCCACCCGCCATATTCCTCAGATATTGTGCCGTCCGATTATTACTTGTTCCGTTCGATGGCACATGGTCTGGCTAATCAGCAGTTCCGCTCATATGAAGACATCTCAAAATGGCTTGATTCGTGGTAGCCTCAAAAGACTAACACTTCTACCGTGACGGTATTCGAGCTCTGCCAGAAAGATGGGAAAAAGTTGTCGCTAGCGATGGGCAATATTTCGAATGATTCATTTGTAAACATTTTTTCACAATAAAGTTGCATTTTCGTCAAAAAAACAGCGAGAGTTGCGCACCTAATATGTACATACTCTTCACTTAACTGAGTAGTATGTGTTTAGCACACTGTATAAAATTTATATTTTTTGATTAAAAAAATTGGAGGCGGTGCTTTTAGATAAACTATAATCGCTACTAAATAATAGATTTGAGTCATATATGAGTTCTTGGTAACTGAGTTTTACTGTATTTTTATTAGATTATTTAAGAAAATAATTTTTAAAAATACTTCGTACCATTAAGCCTAATTACAACACTAATAGCCCGAGAATTTTTTTCTGTAAACACAGGTTCAAAAATACACTTCTCAGGAAATATTTGCATTTTAATCCGCCTACTTGCTAATTTACCGCTTTCATAAATTACTCCTCTAATTTTAGACCGTATCCAGGGCGAATATAAGGGACATAAAGGATAATTATCCTCTTCTTTAGAAGTAATTTTTATATTAATATAAATTGTCGCTTTCGTCGCTTTGAATAAAATTACACTGCTTATTTGCAAAATTTGTTACACAGAATATTTAAGTAAAAAAAAACACTCAACGATTACATTATTTCATAAAATTAGCTTTTTTATCAATTATACTTACTTATCTGACATATCCTAAAAGGAGAACACTTTATTTCCTGCGGTCTTAATATTGTATATCCACGCATTAAATTAAATCAATTGTATGTACATATAAGCTTAGTTAAGTGATAAAGTCATAAACGTAATACATCATATATCATTTGTTGAGAAATATCCCTGTCATAAATTATAATGCATTCAAAAGCAAGGCTCAAGAAAAAGCCCTGCTACGCCCCGATAACGTACTTTATGTTGATAGATGTAGCTGTTATATGTTTAAAAAAAGCTTCGTAGGTCGTAAATATTAGACATGGGAGACTTTCTCATTTTTTAACTTCACGAAAACCACAGTGTCGCATATATTCCGCAAAAAAGTACTTTGTGTTAGAATCAGATAGGAAGTATCTTCATTACCAATAATAGGTTTGGGCGAACAGTATAGCAATTAACCGGTTGAGATTAATATAACCCTTTCCAAAATAATTCTCAAAGTTTATTAAATGATTTGTTATTTTGTATTACATTTCTTTTATTACCATAACTGGTATTTAAACCATCTTCATTCAAATCTAAATTGGTTTTCTGCATATATTTCTAGTTAACGAGCCTTTCATTAAGCGCTTCCTATCTTTACATTAAAATAAAACGAAATGTGTGTGAAATATCGAAATTTTTTATGTGTTTGAAAAGCCTATCGATACCTTTATGAATATAACATTGTGCAAATGTCCGCCGCGGCTTCGGTGAGTGGTGCGCATCCGAAATGTCCAATTTTCCATGACTCTGGCGCATAAATCGGGCTGAATTTGTCCGACGGCATGGATTATGTTGGCTTTGAGGGTGTCTGTGATTTGTGGCTTATTCGCTTAGACCTGCGACTTAAGAAAACCTTACAAGAAAAAGTCTAGCGCTGTCAAATCGGTGGCCAGTTCGCATCACCTACACGTGAGATGACCATGCCCTCAAATCGCTCGTGCAGAATGTCCAATGTGGCATGAGCTATGTGGCACGTAGCGCCCTCTTGTTGAAACCACATGTCGTTGGTGTCCATATCATCCAATTCAGGGCAAAAGAAGTTGGTAATCATCGACCTATAACGCTCGCCGTTGATGGTGAAGGCCTGGTCAACGTCGTTCTCAAAGAAATATGGACCGACGACGCTGCCAGCCCAAAGTCCACACCAAACAGTTATTTCTTCGGGATGCATTGGACGCTCTTAGATCTCATGTGGATTAGTATCGTCCCAAATTCGCGAGAAGCTGGAATTTTCAATGGAGGATTTATCTAGTGTGCAGCGCGTACAGGTAGCGCTGCAAACTAATTAACTCTGAATACGAAAATAGAAAATGGAATTGGATTATGGGGAAAACAAAATTCTGCACAGAATAATGGGTGGATAGAAAACTGACTCTGGATGAGAAAGGCGGAACAATGCAGTATGGGAGCGCAAAATTCTGCACGGAATAATGGCTGGATAGAAAACAGACTGGAGATGGGAAAAGCAGATCAATACAGAAGTCTATGAACTTTATGGTGGTCCCAAAATAAACACTTTAGTAAGAGCAAAAAGGTGGCAATGGTTGGGCAATCTGAAAGCAATTGACGAAGGAAAGGTACAAGGAAATATAGTTTGGGCAATTCCAGCTGAGAAGAGAAGACGAGGAAGGTTTAGAAGAAAATAGATAGAGGTGGTATTAAAAGATCTAGCAGGAAAGAGAATAGAAAACGACGGGGATATAATCAAAATCAAAAAATTGTTTCTAAAGTATGTGTCTTGGCATTTTTTGCATTAAAATGATAATATATGTTTACGTTATGAATGAAAATAATGAAGAAATTTTGTACATTTTCTTTGTATACAACTTTTATAAAATATAAGCAGTACAATGAATGCTTTTGTTTTAGATATTCTTTTGAGACCCTTCATTATCACAAAAGGCATGTATCCATCAAAATCAAAGATTAATACTTGATTTTAGAATTAGTTGCTTCTTTGTATCAAAAAAATTTAAGTAACTATGAAAAGAGCTCTAAAAAGCGATTTTTGTCATATAGATAATTGAAAACTGCGGAAATTTCAATCCTGTAATTTCCCACAAGAATTGAGAGGATGTCATTGGACAAAAAGATTCTATAAACTCACCAAATTTTATTTAAATCGATACGTGATTTTTCCGTGACGTTTTCTTGTAACGAAATTGAATACATTTTACGTAATTTCAAACGTATGGATTGTTATATCAAAAGGGTTGATATATTCATAGGAAATGGTTTCCAGACCTCCTGAGGCGTATTTTAATTTACTTGGTAATTCCTTTGAGAATAGCGTACCCTTAAAATTGTTATCGTTGGTTACACTGTTGAATTCAAGGTCTACAGTAGATTTTACAGTACGTTTCAGAATGTGCGATTCTCTTGGCTTCGAGAATAATAAAGAATCTCAAGTAAGAAACTAATAATACTTCTTCTCTTATTGATTTTATCTTGTTGACCGACACTGATTCCTCTCACTTGGGAAATACCCGGCGAGTTTCCAATATCCGATCATTATTTAGTTTATGTACTTTTAAACTTTAAAACTAATCAGACTACTTCTCCATTTCATATTTTTCCTGATCCGTTTTCGTTAAACTTTTTTTATGAATTTTGGTCCCTATTTCCCCTCTGAGAGCTTCCGCACAGTTGACAACTAAAACAACTCGGATAGTTATATTACCGTTCTTAGAAAACTTCCGTACTTGAAAAACAATATAAAACCGATAAAACCGTTCTAAATCTGCTTTAATATCCATGAATTATTATGTACCAGGGCTGCTCAAATTTAAGTAGGACTGTTTATAATTAAATCTTAAAGCTGAGCATAATATTTGTTAAGCTTCACTATTTTATTATTTTACCTGATGTAAATGAAATGTCTGGAAGCTCTGTGAAGTCTAGTTTTGAACAGTTGATGGACAAAAGCCTAAGTCAAAATTTTTACACGATTTCAAACACGGTAAGACATCTTTCTAGAAGACAGACCTTTGAAGGGTCGAAATATTTTACAGGATTGAGTACTAAAAATGGACCTTACGTAAAATTATCAGCACCTATAATTAATAACGGTAATGAAGTCAAAGTTAATGTCCTAATTTAGCATAACGGATCGGTTCTGAGTTATAAAAGGTTACTGAAGATAAAATGATTAACTGCAGCAGCTGGATTATACTCGAATCTCTTCATTGCTACTGCAACGACATAAGAGAGATGAATTTTTTGATTCCGTTCTTTCTAATGATAAAACCTGGATATACTATTTTATTCCCGAAACAAAGGCAATATGCATTGTTGCCTTGGTTTATCTTCAAAACCAAAGAAAGTAAAAACTGAAGGTGAGTGTATTTAAATCAAATCATCGTCAAAATTACTAATGACATACAAAGGGTACTAGGAAAGTTTTGCAATATGACGCAACAATGAATCGTAGGAAGCTGCTTGTTGCTGCATGTTGAGACATGTTCATACGTGCATAGTAGCCGCCGCGCCTTGTCGATAGGCTCAAATATTTATTAGCAGTGATAGTGTAAAGTGCTTGTGATTGCATCGTGGTCACGAAATTAGATAAGGCCAGTTTTGCGTTATAATTTCATGCGTAGTTTAAACATAGACCAGTGCTTCGAAGAAATGACTCTTGCGCTAGGTGATGTTTGTCCACATCGCACAACGATATTCAGGTGGTATAGAGAATTCCAAAGGGGAAATTTAACTGTGAAGGATGCTGAGAGGCCGGGAAGGCCACGAACGTCAGTTACGTAAGAAAACGTTACTACTGTGAGGAAAATGCTTGGCGAGGGCAGGCGAGTGACCTACCAACAGATAAAGGGTAATTCAGGCCTAAATGCACCAGCAATTCGTTCGATTCTGCATGATCATTTGCACGTGAAGAAACTTTGTTCTCTCTGGGTGCCGCATCGACTGACTGAAGAGCAGATGACACACGACGTGTGACATGTTGTCGGGAGATGCTAAAAAAGTTTAATAAGGGACAATCTCGGTATGTGAACAACATCGTGATAGGTGACGAGACTTGGCTGTACTATTTCGATGTGCAGTTGTCAGAAAATTCCGATCTGTAAAGAAGAAAATGATAGCTGTATTTTTGAAATCGAGTGGAATTGTGGAACGCATCGTTTTGGATACACAGAAAACAGTCACAGCTAAGTAGTATACTGAACAGTGCCTGCCAAAAGTCATTGGATCTATGCGGTCAAAGTCAAGAATGGACACCTGGTTCCTCCACCACGATAATGATGTATTGCAAAACTTTCTTAGTACCCTTTGTATAGTGTTTTGATTTTCTTCATATATTATACAATAGGCAGAATGAAATTGTAGATTACAATCCCAGTAATTATAAGTTGCTTAGTGGGAATATATTGGGATTTGGTTTATTATAAATACACGAGTAGTGGTCTCAAACCACCAATCTTATTTTAGCAGCTTCGAGAAACGTTTCAATACAAGAGTTGGAAAAAAACACTACTGTATTGTGATCCTTCAAGATTTTAGAGATGGTTTGGTTTGAAAAACAATGAATGTAGTAAGTGAATTAAAGATTAATTCTTTACAAAATCGAGATAGTTAAAGAACTCCTGTGGCTCCATGTCTACAATAACAAACAACAACTAGGACGCCTAAAACGATAGAAACTACAAACTACTTTTAGTACTAGGTATCTAACAATTGTTTCGCCTTGGGTTAAACTCAGTTAATTGGACAGTAAAAAAAACTTAGAATATAAAAACCAGTCAAGGAACTCTGCGATTGCTTAACGATGATAATTACCAAATCGTTTCCAAAACTATAACAGATGATGAAGCCTTTTTTTACGATGTAATAATAATAAAATTTATTTGTCAGATTTACAATCAAATTACAAGGCAAAGAATATTGCAGCATACATGCTGTTTATTATAAATATATCAATTACACTTGTTTGCACACACGCAACAACAAAAACAATCGTATATGCCATGTGCACCAGCACAACGTGAAAGCAACAATGCATCGATGAAAAAATGTATATCTATGGATACTGTTAAACAATGTATTATGTATATTTGTCCTCGTGAGAAGGCAGTAAAACAAATTGTTCGAACTAGCTTCCAATCTTAGAACAAGAAAATTTCTTCTAGTAACTTTAGGGCGTCGATGCCATTATTAAGATTAAATTAAAACCTCATATAAGCCTGATTCTGACGTAGTGTCAAACAATTCAAACCGAACACATCTAACAGTTCCTGATGACCAAAGTCTCGAGCAGGATGCGAGCCAGTATATTTGAAGTAAAGATATTTTTGGAACCTTCTCTGTACTAACACCAGGGAACGTATTTGGTATGCGTGTAGAGGAGACCAAACTAAGGAAGCATATTGTTCCTATATTGAAATCCTAGTAGAAAGTTTATCATTATAAAATCCACAAATCAGTTATGGTCTGTACGCACGTTATGCTAATGACTTGAATGTATTTCGATTGTTTTTCAATTCGAACAAATTAAATTTACATGTCTCAACATGCAGCAGCAAGCAGCTTCCTACGATTCATTGTTGCGTCATATTGCAAAACTGATTCTGACGTAGTGTCAAACAATTCAAACCGAAAACATCTAACAGTTCTTGATGACCAAAGTCTCGAGGAGGATGCGAGCCAGTATATTTGAAGTAAAGATATTTTTGGAACCTTCTCTGTATTAACACCAGAGGACGTATATGGTATGCGTGTACAGGAGACCAAACTAAGGAAGCATATTGTATCTGTATTGAAATCCTAGTAAAAAGTTTACCATTATAAAATCCACAAATATGAATTATGGTCTGTACGCACGTTATGCTAATGACTTGGATGTATTTGGATTGTTTTTCAAATCGAACAAATTAAATTTACATTTATTAATGACACTCAAACGAGTGAAGCGGAAAAAATGCCAAGTTTAGAGCGCACATGAAAAATATTCAGGGATAATATAGCATCCAGTGAATCAAAGTTACGTGTACTTCTGACTATAAAACCTAGAGTTTTTAAACTGGAATTGGTAATAGTTTCAATATGAGAAGAAAAGAACAATTTGAAGTTGAAGGTAATGCCAAGATCCACCAGATATGCTGGCGAGTTTGAAAACGGAAAGGTTGGTAAAGATAGAAGACTGACATAGTGTCAAGTCGATGGTCTAGGCTTCACAGGTGATTTTCGGTTATTAATCTCATAAATAATTCGCGTGGTCGCCATTTTATTTTAAAAAAAGAAATCCATATCCATGTTATAAGACTTTTTGATTACATTTGAGAAAAAAAGTAATATGGGACCGTTCACCCATGGAAAATTCGAAATGTATAGATACTGAAGATCATTTTGAACACTCTGGAAGCTTTATAGTAAACATAATTTAATTACAATGTATAATTCCAATCTAACGAAAGATTTTTTTGAATTACACAATCTGTTGCTATAATTATATTACTTTTCGAAATTAAACAACGAAAATTCATATATTATATAAGGTAAAGATTAAAATTAACTGCAAAAATTACGTGTGTACGTGTTAATTGATAAAAAAATTATTGATCGGTGCAAACCAAAGATAATATAATAGATTTATTAATACTTTAATGCAGATCTTGACATTAATACTTGATTAGACAACCTAGAGTCTGTTTATTCTGTCGCGAAGCCATTTATTGATCCGATATACTGCGATATTTGCCTAGTTACACATAATTTTCCCCTAGAATTATTCTCTTACGTGAACAATAATAATCTTTATTGTCCAACAGAGGAGTCCATTTACAAAACGATACAATTAATTTAGAAAACGGCGTAAACAAATATAAAATAGATATAATTTTAATAATTATAATGGCGTATTAAGAGCTCCACATGGAATTCTATTATAGATACAGGAATATGAACGTGAACTAATAACAAATCAATAAAAGATATTAAGAAACGAAAAAAAAATTAACATGAGTAAATTCAATTATTATCTAATTTATCGAAAATTGTACTTAGCTCTTTCGTTCATAAAAAGTAAAAGTATTTATTAGCTTTCCTAAACATTTATTAAACTAGATTATTAATCAAAATATTACTCCTGAACATTGGATGAGGAAAACATCGCAGAATATCGCCATGTAAACTGAAATATTGCAAAATGAATTCGTTGATGAGATGACAACTTGACTGATGAGCATTTAATATACGAAACACGTCTCAATAAGGATCGCACCAACAATAGAATTGTTCTTAATCCACTAATTGACCTATACTGCACTTTTAGTGCTTGTTTGTATACTATATCCCATCTCTATCTCTCTCTCTTTTCAATTCCGTTCGTGAGATAGAAATTAATTTTTTTTCATCACTATGATAGTATTGACAAAAGCTAGAACACAATAATGTTAAGTTTCAGACTGTTCAATACACATCACGTCTATATTTAATTATTATTTTGCAGAAGAACTACTTTATCTAGTCCATCAACATGTTAGAATATATCTAAGTCATTAGCATTGTAATTTGAGCCTGGGTCTGTTCAGAAATTTGTCCCTCTCTTTCTGAAACATAGTGTTGCATGTAATCCAATTTATCACTAGCGTCAATACCATTGATATCTAATATGTTACTGTTTGTGCCATCAAACGTGTTCCATACTTATTAATTAGCGAACACTCATTCGATCGAAACCAAAACACACTGACGTTCTCAAGAATATTATCTGTGCGACACACTATGATTAATAATCTACTGATGATGACAACTTAGTTGTTTTTCTTTTTTGATTACGTCAATTAACCACAGTCTCCAATACTTACCTACTCAGCGCTTGCAAGAGGAGCTGGTTTTAGGAAAATCTACTACCAAATTCTCAGTAAAGATAATTTAATTTAATGTTAATTATATGATCTATAATTTATTTCATAAACACCAGATAAGTACGTACTAAGAGATTAACAATAGTGAGAAGATAGGGTTGCAGATTAAAATTTCAAGTTGGTATTCACTCAAAGAATGGGGTTCTTAAATTCAATAAGAGGCTTCGTAATTATCTTTTAAGTATACCTAAATTGCCTGATGATTAAGTAACGGTAATTTGTCGGAGAAAGGTAAGTGAGAATGCAGCATACCTTTCTCCATCCCTGATAATGCAAGTACCTGAAATAGATACTGTGTTTTATTGAACGCGTGTTGTATTCGTGAATGCTTTCAATTCTGTAAAATTATGAATCTTTAAAGAAAAAAGAACATATTTATACATACATGAATTACAAATATCATACAGTTCTGTGCAAAGGAAAGAAGCACCTCTTTGAATTTTACAAGAAACTATTATAAAAGGATAAATAATAATCTTACACAAGTTAAAATTTTTTTTAATGTATAAAAACTAACACATGTCGATATTTAAACATAAATATCTCGTAAGACTACCTTTATTTTTTATGATATCCTGTATTCTTCTCGGCAAGCTTTCCATTAATGAATTAATGAAATTTTCAGGAATATTGGTATCATTCTTTCTGTAGTATGTTTCACGGTTCATTTTTGTTCTTTGTCCCCCTTTCACACTTTTTTCTGTCAAGATAGTCCCACACATCCTCAATAATATTTAAGTCAGGGATTTGAGGTAGCCATATCATAATCTGCAGTACCCCATTTGCTTCCTGCTGTGTTAAATAAGTTTTCAAAAGTTTTGAGGTATACTTAGGATCATTATCTTGAAATTATTGCCAATAAGTCGCTGCCCTGATGGTATGGCATGTTCTTCTAATAGTATTTTGTATTTCTCACCAGTTAATTTACCCTCTATTTTTACAATTTCACCCACATCTGCTGCCGAAATACACTCCGCGTAACATGAATAGGACCACCCGACTTGTTGCAAGCTTTCGGTGGTTTGAAAAACAATTCATTTACTAAAAATACAATGCAAGTTTGTAATGGTATGATATGGCAAATAATACGCATTATTGCGCAATAGTGCCTAACGTTATGCATTGGGTGACGTAAGTACCACATACATATAAAATGCACGGCGCCGGTTGGATACGACCAGTATTTAATAGTAAGCTACCGGATGAGTGTCGAGTTACAACGTGTATCCGGATAAACAAACATCTGTAATTAAGGGTATTGTGCAACGATGGGACGACAGAAGTGCTTAAGTATGGAAGAAATTGGAAAAATTAAAGCGTTCCATCAAGAATGGTATTCCTCAAGGGCTACTGCAAAGAAAATAAGTCGATCACACCAGGTTGTGAACAATTTTATTAGGGATCCCGAGAATTATGGAAAACGTTTTAAAGGGCGAACAACATCCGTTACAACTAAGAGAGAACGTCGAGCCATATTACGCGAAGCATCGAGTTCGGCATTAACGGCAAGACAAATCGCGAATAACGTTGGAACGAATGCATCGGTAAGAACTGTACAGAAGTTACTGAAGACCTGTCCGCATTTAAAACGTTTGAAAATTAAACGACGGCCTCCTTTAAGGGAATTTCAGCGCACTGCACGTCTTCAGTTTGCTCAAGCAAAAATGGGGTGGACAAGAGAATGGCAAACTGTTATTTTCAGTGACGAGAAGAAGTTTAATTTAGATGGCCCGGATGGGTTTTCTTATTATTTCCACGATTTACGTAAAGATGAAGTGATTCAGTCACGAAGGCGAGCCGATGTTGGTTCAGTAATGGTATGTGGAGCTGTTTCCTATAACGGACCTGTTGATTTAGTAATAGTGAAGGGCAGACGGAATTCGGGAAAGTACGTCCAGCTGCTGCAACAGGTGAAAGACAAATTTTCCAACGTTATGGCAGGTGGGCCATTTATTTTCCAACAGGATAATGCCAGTATTCACACCGCGCGCATTGTTCGACGCTGGTTTCAAGAACAAGGCATGGAGGTTCTCGACTGGCCATCGCTCTCCCCCGACCTGAACATCATAGATAATGTTTGGGGATGGTTGTCGCGTAAATTGTACTCCAATGCTACCCAATTCAGTTGCGCTGACGAACTAGAGCAGGCGCTGAAACGAAGTTGGGCGGAACTTCCCGTTGACTACTTGAGAACCCTGTATAATTCCATTCCATCCGGACTATTTGAGGTTATAAGAAATAATGGCAAAAGTACTCATTATTGAACAATAAAGTATTTTGTTATTGCAAACGGATCTTTTATTTTGTAGATTGGTCGTGTTCAAGTGGCGTTTAATTACTCTACTTATTGTCATTAGTAACGTACATTTGCACTGACTTTTACAAAAATTATATTTGGTACCTACATACATACATACATACATCAACCCTCTTATTTTCGAAAATAACAATTCCAGCGCGCTACCATGTTTATACCAACTACAAATGTCATATATGCAGTTGGTCCTATTCATGTTGCGCGGAGTGTATTACTACCAATAAGTGAATCGTTCTTGGAACGATGTATTAAGTATTATAAATTAAATAAACCCGATAATTATTAGTAAATAAGTTTTGGAAAATATTGTTAGGTGCTTCTTTCTTTTGCACAGTACTGTATATAATTCATGTTTTACTATTTCTATGTAGCAAAAGACAATGTTTACGTTTCTTTTACAATTCGTAAATATAAATCAAATAGTTCTATCGACAATAAAAGAATAGTAAATGCAATTCCAGTAGTTAAACAAAAACTGGACGGTCAGTAATTGGGTACAAATTTATAAGTCGCAGAGCATCCGAACACCCCTTCACATTAAAGCGGTATTTAAAGACATCTAGGTTATAAGGACAAAGTCACTCCTAAAACGACATTATAAAGCGAAATAATTAAAATATGCCAAAGATCATCAAGACTTTGGACATAAAGTTTGGAAACAAGTTTTATGAACCGAATCTAAATGTCATTTATTTAATTTACAGACACTTGAACGTTAAAAAAAACATGTGAATTAATTCTGGAAGTGTGTTATATTGAATGAAGCATTAGATTATGATATAAAGACTTAGTTTGTCAGAAGGAATTGTTGGCATTATTAAAACCTGAAGGAGAATATAAACAAAATGAAGATTAATTTAATAATTACTTAAATATAAAATGATGTAAGATAAAGTTGTTCGAAAATCCAATTGAATCTGACCACAAAAATACGAATAACATCGTATCATGTAAAAATACCATAAATCACTTTATGCTATCTTTTTTTAATTAAAAATAGAGCATTTTTTTTAAACAATGGATTTGTATAAATGACGAATTATTTTAATTATTTAGTGTAAAATGTGTAACAGCAGTTTCTAAATGGCCACAAAGAAAAGATTAACCAGAAGTGATAACAAGAATGTTAACTGGCGATAACGCCAATGAAACAGAACTTAAAAAACATGTTTTATCACAGTGTTTTTGTCAATAATAATGTACACTGCTCATAATTATAATGTATGTATACTACCGATCATAAAATGTGATAAAAATATTT